>MDKH01119383.1:0-11579 GCA_005239495.1 Nicotiana undulata
AACATGATTGAAACAAGTAGCACATATGACTCAACACATATTCCCTCAAGCTAAAGTTAGGCCAAACACTCACCTCGGTTCCAAGAATGCCAATCAAGCCTCTAATACCTCTTTTCCTCTCGAAGTCGACTCCGAAATGATAGTATCTAGACATAATCGACTCGATAATATCAATAAAGGCTAAACAATACAATTCCCAAGCCTAACTATAGAATTCCCAACATTCTTCCAAAAATTCCAAAATTCGACCCCGGACCCGCTTGGTCAAAACACGAGGTTCGGACCAAAACCCGATCACCCATTCCCCCACGAGCCCGAATATTCAATTTATTTTGAAATCCGACCCCAAACGAGGTTGAATTCCCAAAAATTCAAAAAGCCCTAACTCTACCCAAAACCCCAATTTCTACCCTTTAATCCCATGATTTTAGGCCTAGAATCTAACAAAGGTTGATGAAAGTGGAAGAAAATGAAGTTAGAATTGCTTACGTTTGAAGCTATGGTGATGAAGCTCTTCGAAAATGGCCGAAGGAGGTGGGGAGAAGAAGAAGGTAGTGAAAAATATCAAAATCTCGTAATGAGCATTCTGATTTTTGAACTTTTTAATAACTGGGCAAAATTACCTTACGCGATCGCGATGGCCAGGCCACGATCGCAGAGCTCAATGAACCCCCTGCTACGCGATTGCGAGAGAAGAGGTGCTATCGAGGAGTGAACTGGACGCGGACCACGCAATCGCGAATCAAGACACGCGCTCGCATTGAATAATTGCTACCCAGCCCCCAGCCCCACGGTAGACCTATGCGATCGCGACTATAGGGGTACTTCCGCGTAGAGCTAAAACCCTAAGGCTCCGCGTTCGCATCCAGCTCTTTGCGATCGCGCAGAGCAAATCAACCCCAGCCCAAAATGAACTCCGCAATCATGTGCCTCACACAGCGATCGCGAAGAGGAAATTACTGGACACTAGAAAACAGCTAACACACCAGATTTTTCACTCCTTTTTGCACTCCGACACCTACCCGAAACTCATCTGATCCCTCGAGGCTCAAAACCAAATGTACACACAACGTCAAAAACCTGCTACGGACTTATTCGAGTAATTAAACCACCAAAATATCATCATAAACGTCAAATTAAACCTCAAAATCCATAGAAATTCTCAAAACTTCATTAACTTTCACATTTTCCATTTTTAGTCTGATTCACGTCAAACCAAGTCCGTTTCTTACCAAATTTCACAGACAACACGTAATAACCATATTGAACCTATTCCGGGCTCCGGAACCATAATACGGGCCCGGTAACACAGGTTTCACATCAAAGTTCATTTTTGAAAGCCATTATATTTTTCAGAAAATAAATTTCTTTGAAAATTAATTTCTCGGACTTGGGACCTCGAAATTCGATTCCGGGCATACGCCCAAGTCCCATATTTTCCTACGGACCCTCCGGGACCGTCAATCACAGGTCCGAGTCCGGGTCCGTTTACCAAAAATGTTTACCAAAGTCAACTTATTTAATTATTTTTTGTAAATTCAACATTTTATCAATTTTTTCACATAAAGGCTTCCCGGCTACGCACTCAGGTTGCGCACGCACATCGAGGTGAGATAAATGGAGGCTTTCAGAGCCTCGGAACACAGATTTAGTTAAAATTATACGGGATGACCTTTTGGGTCATCACAATCTCCACCTCTAAAACAAATATTCGTCCTCGAACGGACATAGAAAGGTACCTGAATCGGGGAAAAGATGGGGATATCGTCTCCGCATATCGGACTCAGACTCCCAGGTAGCTGCCTCAACAGGCTGACCTCTCCACTGAACACGAACCGAAGGATAACTCTTTGATCTCAACTGACAAACCTGCCGAGCTAATATGGCTACCGGTTCCTCCTCATAAGACAAATTCTTGTCCAACTGGACACCGCTGAAGTCAAGTACATAAGATGGATCCGCAATATACCTCTGAAGAAGAGACACATGAAACACCGGATGCACGGCTGATAAAATCGGTCGCAACGCAAGTCTGTAAGCCACCTCTCCTACCGTATCTAGAATCTCAAATGGACCAATGTACCTAGGGCTCAACTTGCTCTTCTTTCCGAACCTCATCACGCCCTTCATGGGCGACACCCGAAGAAATACCCGGTCTCCTATCATAAATGCCAAATCTCAAACTCTGTGATCCGCATAACTCTTTTGCCTAGACCGAGTTGTACGGAGTCTATCCTGAATAATCTTCACCTTGTCCAAGGAATCCTGGACTAATTCAGAACCCAAAAATCTAGCCTCTCCCGTCTCGAACCACCCAACTGGCGACGACACCGCCTACCATACAACGCCTCATACGGAGCCATCTGAATGCTCGACTGATAGATGTTATGGTAGGCAAACTCAGCTAAAGGCAAGAACTGGCACCATGAACCTCCAAAGTCAATGACACACGCTCGTAGCATATCCTCCAAGATCTGAATAGTACGCTCGGGATGTCTGTCCGTCTGAGGATGAAACGTTGTGCTCAAATCAACCTGTGTGACCATCTCACGCGGAAATACTCTCCAGAAATAGGAGGTAAACTGAGTGCCTCAGCCAGATATAATGGATACGGGCACACCATGCAATCGAACAATCTCCCTCATATAGATCTTGGCCAACTTCTCTTAAGAATACGAAACTGATACAAGAATGAAGTGTGCTGACTTGGTCAGCCTATCCACAATGACCCACACTGCGTCAAATATCCTCTGAGTCCGTGGGAGTCCAACTATGAAATCCATGGTGATACTCTCCCACTTCCACTCGGGAAGCTCAATGTGCTGCATCAAACCATCGGGTCTCTAGTGCTCATACTTAACTTGCTGTCAGTTCAAGCACCAAGATACATATGCTACAATATCCTTCTTCATCCTCCGCCATAAATAATGATGCCGCAAGTCCTGATACATCTTTGCGGCGCCCGGATGAATGGAATACCGGGAACTATGGGCCTCCTGCAATATCAACTCATAAATGCCATCAACATCAGGTACACAAATACGACTCTGCATCCTCAAAACCCCCTCATCATCAACTGTAACCTACTTGGCACCTCCATGCCAGACCGTATCTCTAAGAACACATAAATGACGATCATCATATTGTCTGTCCCGAATACGATCATATAATGAAGAACGGGCCACGGTATGGGCCAAAACACTTCCAGTCTCAGAAACCTCCAATCTCATGAACCGGTTGGCCAAAGCCTGAACATCCAAAGCAAGAGGTCGCTCTCCGACTGATAGATAAGCAAGACTACCCATAATGGCTGACTTCCGGCTCAAAGCATCGGCCACCACATTGGCCTTCCCCGGATGATACAAGATGGTAATGTCGTAGTCTTTCAGCAACTCTAACCATCTCCTCTCCTTCATATTCAACTCTTTCTACTTGAACAGATATTGCAAAGTCATATGATCCGTGAACACCTCACATGGCACCCCATACAGATAATGCCTCCAAATCTTCAATGCATGAACAATAGCCGCCAACTCCAAATCATGAACTGGATAGTTCTTCTCATGAACCTTTAACTGTCGTGAAGCATAAGCTATAACCTTGCTCTCCTGCATCAATACTGCACCAAGCCCAACCCGTGAAGCATCACAATACAAGGTATACGACCCTGAACCTGTGGGCAAAACTAACACCGGTGTCGTGGTCAAGGCTGTATTGAGCTTCTGATAGATCGCCTCACACTCGTCCGACCACTTGAACTGGGCACCCTTCTGATTCAGCCTGGTCATCGGGGCTACGATAGATGAAAAACCCTCCACAAATCGGCGATAATAACCCGCTAAGCCCAAGAAACTTCGAATCTCTATAGCTAAAGTGGGTTTAGGCCACTCTCTGACTGCTGAAATCTTTTTGGGATCCACCTGAATACCATATGCCGACACAACATGGCCCAGAAATGCCACCGAACTCAACCAGAACTCACACTTAGAAAATTTGGCATACAACTGTCTATCCCTCAGAGTCTGGAGGACGACTCGAAGGTGTTGATCATGCGCCTCTCTGCTGCGGGAGTATATCAATATATCATCAATGAAAACAATAATGAACGAGTCCAAATAGGGCATGAACACTCGGTTCATCAACTCCATAAAAGCAGCGGGGGCATTTGTCAACCCAAATGGCATCACCAAGAACTCAAAATGGCCATACCGAGTGCGAAAGGCTGTCTTAGGGACATCAGACTCCCTAATCCTCAGCTGATGGTAACCCGATTTCAAGTCTATCTTGGAAAACACTGTAGCACCCTCAAGCTGGTCAAATAAATCATCAATCCTACGCAAAGGATACTTATTCTTATTAGTAACCTTGTTCAACTGCCGATAGTCAATACACATCCTCATTGAGCCATCTTTATTCTTAACACACAATACTGGAGCACCCCAAGGAGAAACACTAGGCCTAATAATCCTGCAACTGATCATTCAGCTCCTTCAACTCTGGCGGGGTCATACGATACGGCAGAGTAGAAATGGGTTGAGTGCCCGGAGCCAACTCAATGCAAAAATCAATATCCCTGTCGGGTGGCATACCGGTAGGTTAGCAGGGAATACCTCTGGAAACTCACGAACCACGGGCACAGACTCCATAGAAGGAACCTCGGCACTAGAATCATGAACATAGGACAAATAGGCCAAACAACCCTTTTTGACCATGCGCTGAGCCTTCATATATGAAATAACTCTACCAGAAGAATGACTAGGAGTCCCTCTCCACTCCAAACGAGGTACTCCTGGCACGGACAAGGTCATTGTCTTGGCATGACAGTCCAGAATAGCATGATAGGGGGATAACCAATCCGTCCCCAATATAACATCAAAGTCGACCATATCAAGGAGCAAAAGGTCTACCTGAGTCTCCAGACCACCAATAGCCACTAAGCATGAACGGTAGACTCAATCTACCACAATGGAATCACCCACCGGTGTAGACACATATACAGAAGTACTCAGGGAATCATGGGGCATACTCAGATAAGGGGCAAAATATGAAGACACATAGGAGAAAGTATAACCCGGATCAAATAAAACCGAAACATATCGGCTGCAAACTGAGATTGTACCTGTAATAAATGCATCAGAGGCCTCAGCCTCAGGCCTAGCAGGAATAGCATAGCACAGGGGCGGAGCCCCTCCAACGTGAACATCTATGGGTCAGCCTACTGGGGGCTGGCCTCTACCTCTCGCACCTCGACCTCCACCCCTAGCTGGCTGAGGGGATGGGGGTGCACCTGATGCGGAAACCATAGCACGGGAACCCTGATACTGAGGACTACCAGAAGCTCGGTAGCAATACCTAGAAATGTGCCTTGAGACACCACAAGAATAACAAGACCTCTGTTGCTGAGGCTGCTGACTCTAGAACTGACCCTGTCGACCCGAATAACCACTGTGGAAGCTCTGAAGCGGCGTTGCACTGATAGGAGCTGGTGGTGCACTACGGGATACCTGAAGGGTCGACTGGTATGGTCTAGGAGGATGACCTATGCCGAAAGAATCTCTGCCTCCAAATGAGGCGCCACTGAATCAACCGAAATGATGAGGTCTCTGGTCAGCCCCCTGACCACTACCCTTTGAAAAAACCATCTCGATCCTCCTGGCCGCATCCTGAAATGAAATATTGGTGCCTAACTCTCTGGCCATCTGAAGTCTAATGAGCTGAGCCAAACCCTATATAAACCTCCTCACTATCTCTCGATCAGTGAAGAGTATCATGATAGCATGTCGGGCCAGAGTGATGAACCTGGTCTCATACTGTGTAACAGTCATAGATCCCTGCTGGAGACGCTCAAACTGCCTCCGAAGATCCTCCATTTGGTTAACTGGAAGAAACTTCCCAAAGAACAACTCGGAGAACTGAACCCAAGTAAAAGGTACAGACCCAGCTGGTCTGGTCAAGCAATAGTCTCTCCACCAAGTCTTGGCGGTACCAGAAAGACGAAAAGTAGAAAAATCGACCCCATTGGTCTCCACAATGCCCATGTTCCGAAGAACCTCATAACAACTGTCCAAGTAATCCTGAGGATCCTATGATGGTGCACTAGTAAAAGTAGTAGGGAATAACTTGGTGAACCGATCCAATCTCCATAGGGCATCTGCTGACATAGCTGCTCCCTCAACTGTCGGTGCTACAATACCCGGCTGAGCTACTCCGACTATCTGAGGTGCCGGAGTCTGGAACTGAGGAGCTAGCTGCTCTGGTGTGCGAGTAGCAGGAGTCTGGGGCCCTCCCCCAGCCTGAGAGATGGCTGATGTAGTAGGAAGAAGACCGGCCTGAGCCACGCTCTCCATAAGTCCCACTAAGCGGACAAGAGCGGCCTAAAGAACCGAGGTGGCAATGAACCCCTATGGAACCTAAGCTGGTCCAACTGGAACCGTCTGAGCAGGAACCTCACCGGCAAAGTCTACATGTGGGTCTTCTACTGGGGTTGCTGCTATGGGCTGAACACTGCCCCTGCCTCAGCCTCTAGCACAGCCTCGGCCTCGTCCTCGGCCCCTCGTAGGAGCTGTAACAGGAGGATCAAGCTACTGATCGGTAGATGAGGAAGCACGCGTTCTCGCCATCTGCGAGAGAGTAGAATAGAAACTCAATTAGCATTTAGAATTCAAATTGCATGACAGAGAAGAAGAAAAAGTGAATATTCCTAACTTTGCAACCTCTAGGGATAAGTACAGACGTCTCCATACCGATCCCTCAGTATGAAGTACATAAAACTGTAATACACCAAAATCAAGTATTTGGCAAGGAAATCAACAGTAGGAAGTACAATTTATAACCACCCATCAAGGGGATAACAACCAAAAATAATACCGCCCGGCAAGGGATTCAGCTATAACCAATCTCATACGGGTATATATAACTTAGTAAAATCACTCCTCAACTGAAACAACTTATCACAATTCCTTAATCAAGTATTCTCAACAATTGAACAACTTCCAAAATGAATCTACTTCATAACACAATGAATATCGAAGCAATAACATGTAATACACCAAAACCGACTCACAGGCATGCTTGACAAATAATGTATAGGTACTCGTCACATCACCTATACATTGAACATGATTGAAACAAGTAGCACATACGACTCAACACATATTCCCTCAAGATAAAGTTAGGCCAAACACTCACCTCGGCTCCAAGAATGCCAATCAAGCCTCTAACACCGCTTTTCCTCTCGAAGTCGACTCCAAAATGATAGTATCTAGACATAATCGACTCAATAATATCAATAAAGGCTAAACAATACAATTCCCAAGCCTAATTATAGAATTCCAACATTCTTCCAAAAATTCCAAAATTCGACCCCGAACCCGCTTGGTCAAAACACGAGGTTCGGACCAAAATCCGATCACCCATTCCCCCACGAGCCCGAATATACAATTTGTTTTTAAATCTGACCCCAAAACGAGGTTGAATTACCAAAAATTCAAAAAGTCCTAACTCTACCCAAACCCCCAATTTCTACCCTTTAATCCAATGATTTTAGGCATAGAATCTAACAAAGGTTGATGAAAGTGGAAGAAAATGAAATTAGAATTGCTTACCTTTGAAGCTATGGTGATGAAGCTCTTCGAAAATGGACAAAGGAGGTAGGGAGAAGAAGAAGGTAGTGAAAAATATCAAAATCTCGTAATGAGCATTCTGATTTTCAACTTTTTTAATAACTGGGCAAAATTACCTTACGCGATCGCGATGGCCAGGCCACGATCGCAGAGCTTAATGAACCCCATGTTGCGCGATCGCGAGAGAAGAGGTGCGATTGAGGAGTGGACTAGACGCGGACCTACGCGATCGCGAACCAAGACACGCGTTCGCATTGAATAATTGCTACCCAGCCCCCAGCCCCACGGTAAACCTATGCGATCGCGACTATAGGGGTACTTCCGCGTAGAGCTAAAACCTTAAGGCTCCGCGTTCGCATCCAGCTCTTTGCGATCGCGCAGAGCAAATCAACCCTAGCCCAAAATGAACTCCGCAATCATGTGCCTCACACAGCGATCGCAAAGAGGAAATTACTGGACACCAGAAAACAGCTAACATACCAGATTTTCACTCCTTTTTGCACTCCGACACCTACCCGAAACTCACCCGAGCCCTCGGGGCTCAAAACCAAATGTACAGACAACGTCAAAAACCTCCTACGGACTTACTCGAGTAATTAAACCACCAAAATAACATCATAAACGTCAAATTAAACCTCAAAATCTATAGAAATTTTCAAAACTTCATTAACTTTCAAATTTTCCATTTTTAGTCCGATTCACGTCAAACCAAGTTCGTTTCTTACCAAATTTCACAGACAACACGTAATAACCATATTGAACCTGTTCTGGGCTCCGAAATCATAATATGGGCATGGTAACACAGGTTTCACATCAAAGTTCATTTTCGAAAGCCTTTATATTTTTCAGAAAATAATTTTCTTTGAAAATTCATTTCTCGGATTTGGGACCTCGGAATTCGATTTCGGGCATACGCCCAAGTCCCATATTTACCTACGGACCCTTAGGGACCGTCAATCACGAGTCCGGATCCGTTTACCAAAAATGTTGACCAAAGTCAACTTATTCAATTAATTATTGTAAATTCAACATTTTATCAATTTTTCCACATAAAGGCTTCCCGGCTACGCGCTCGGGCTACGCACGCACATCGAGGTGAGATAAACGGAGTCTTTCAGGACCTCGGAATACAAATTTAGTTAAAATTATACAGGATGACCTTTTGGGTCATCACATCTATTACCTAAGGTTATAGGATCCCAATTCCTAATATCTACCTGGTGTTCTATATATCTAGTTAGAATTTCTAAACAAAGGATGAAAATATAGGGTGAAATGAGATCTCCTTGCCTAATGCCTCGACTTGCTTCAAAGTATCTTGTGACATATCCATTTACTAAAATGGCTATACTGCTTGTTGAAATACAACTTAATAAAAGTTTAGAGAATTGTCATGACCCCAAAACTACCCAGTCCGTGATGGCGCCTATCGTGATACTAGGCTAGCCAATCCACTATGCATAACATAAGGAACTTTTCCTTTAATTCAATATGAACCAACGATTCATAACATTTCCATTTTTAGCACTTCAAACAATAAAATAGCCCAAAAGTCTAAAAACAGCCCCAACACCTGGAATCAACCGTCATGAGCATCTAAGAGGTGATACAATCTGATACTAATTCTTGACTACAGACAAGTCTGAGAATGTATATAATGACGAAATAGGAAAGAGAAAGGTGAGGTTGCGGACGCCGTGCAGCTACCTCGTAATCTCCGAAAGGCCTCAAATGGGGTAGCTCAGCTACCGCTCAGCCACGGTACCTGAATCTGCACACAAGGTGCACGGAGTAACGTGAGTACGCCAACTCAGTAAGTAATAATTATAACTAAAGACTTGAGTGCAGTGACGAGCATATAAAAAGATCAGGTACAAATCAGATGATAAACAACAGTACAATAAATACAGCAAGTCGGGATTCTATCCTCCGAATATTTTAATAATAGTTCCAAGTTCCCCTTTTAAAAGGCTTGTATAAAACATTTGTTCAACGTTTTTATTAGAGGCTCAGTGTAAAGAAGAGTGAAAACAGTAGTTTCATAAAAATATCAGCCCTCGGGCACAGTGTCACTCAATAATAAAGCCTCTCCGGCAAGCCTCTCAGTCACTCGCGACTCTACTCTAATAAGTCAATTCTCACACTCAGCACTCTCACTCAACAGGTACCATACAACAACCGTTGCGGTGCGCAGCCCGATCCATATAGTAACCGATGTGCCGTGCAACCCGATCCATTATAGTAACCGCTGCGGCATGCAGCCCGATCCATATATATATATATATATATATATATATATATATATATTGCGGCGTGCAGCCCGATCCATCACTAGCCTCACAATCCGGATCTCGGCCTCCCTCAGTCATCATCCTCACAAGCCACTCGGGAAACTCATCACAAATCACGGGGACTCATCCCAAAATATCTTTCATTAATTAAAAACAGAGTGATAAACAGGAATAAATAGTGAACATGTATAAATCATGACTGAGATTATATTTTCTTTCAAAACAGTGTGAGAATAGTGGTAAAATACCCCTGAGGGTCCAAACAGGTCGGCACAAGGCCCCAAACATGGCGTATAACCCAAAAGTTGCTATGGGACAGACCAAGTCACAATCCCTACCGGTGCACGCCCACACGCTCGTCACCTAGCATGTGCGTCACCTCATTTATCAAAACAATACGAAATACCGGGGTTTCAGACCCTCAGGTCTAGATTTACAATCGTTACTTACCTCAAACCGGCCAAAATACTAATCCGCGAGACCTTTGCCTCTCGAATCGGCTTCCAATTGCTCTGAATCTAACCAAAACCATATTAACATCATCAATATATACTAACGGAACAAAGACTACTCGAAAACTATCAAAATTAACCAAAAATCACGAAATTGGCCAAACCCGACCCCCGTGCCCACGTCTCAAAATTCGATAAAAATCGCATCACAATAATTCTCATCCTCCCACGAGTCTATACATACCAAGAACATCAAAATCGGACCTCAAATGGCCCCTCACATCCCCCAATTCAACTCTCCAATTTTTCTTCCAAATTTTCCCCCTAAATTCCCAAAATAAATGATAAAATCAAGACATAATCATGGGATTTAACCAACCTCCAATAAAGAACACTTACCCCGATAAATCCTCTGAAAATCCCCTCCAAAATCACCATCTCCTGAGCTCCATAGCTCCAAAATGCAAAAATAGTCGAAATCCTCAAAATAGAGTACTTTATAAAGGTGCCTAGGTTTCCTCTTTCGTGAACATGGGACAACCATCGCGTTCGCGATGATGGAAAATATCGTCTCCCAAAAATGCTCTATGCGTTCGCGGCACAAGCCTCACGAACGCGATACATACTGGAGACATTACTACGCGAACGCGACCACCAAAGAGCGAACGCGAAGGACAAAACTCTGCCCTGGCCAACCCTTCACAAACGCGATGCTCCATCCGCGATAACGAAGCACATCTGAGACACCAGAAAAACCAGTAAACACAACAATGAAAAATGAAGAAAAAATACCCCGAAATCAATCTGAAACACGCCTGGATCCCCCGAGACAACGGCCAAACATGCCAACATATCCCATAACCTTATTCAAACTTAATCGAGCCTTAGAACCACGCAAAACAATGCCAAAACACTAAATCAACCTCGGATTCAAGCCAAAGAACTTAGAAACTTCCAAATTCCGCCAACGATGTCGAAACCACCCAAAACACGTCTGATTGACCTGAAAATTTGCACGCACATCCAAAATGACACTACGAACCTGTTCCAATTTCCGGAATTCCATTTCGGCCCCGATAGCTAATTTTTTCCATTGTCCACCGAAAATTGTCAAAAACTCAATTTCGCCACTTCAAGCCTAATTCTACTCGTGACCTCCGAAAAATATTCCGAACACACTCCTAAGTCCCAAATCACCTATGAAGCTAAACGAG
>ML297696.1:1891-43266 GCA_005239495.1 Nicotiana undulata
CATGCCCGTGAGTCTATTTTGATAGAAATTGCAGTATTTCTTCCATGTTTAGTATATTATGAGATTGTCTTTTCTTGGTAATTTATTCTTGATTGAACGTATTGGTTGTTGAGCTTTAGAAGTGTTGATACGAATGATAATCCAAGTGTAGAGTATGCGATTGAGGTGATTGGTTATAGCTGAGACCCTTGCCGCGCATTTATTGAGTTATTAATTGATGTTTTCCCCTTGCCGGGTGATTTGAACTTCCTATTTCCACTATGTTGTACTACTTGCCATTATATCTGTTATTGTTTGGTGAGGAAGAGTGTAAAGCACGAAGGGTGATGCCGTGCCATGATTCATATTGATTATAAGCACGAAGGTTAATGTCGTGCCATGCTTTCCATTGATTATATGCACGAAGGTTAATGTTGTGCCATGATTTACATTGCCTCACATTGTACATTGCATTGTGAGGAAGAGAGTAAAAGCACGAAGGGTGATGTCGTGCCATGATATTTGATTACATTGCATAGTGAGGAAGAGTGTAAAGCACGAAGGGTGATGACGTGCCATTGTTTTACATTTCTGGTACTTATACTTGTTTCGTTGGTTGTTGTGTTAGATTGCCTCCCTTGTTTACTTCTATCTGTCAATTTGACTGCTCCATTTCACTTGTTCCCCTTTTACTGCTCCCGTATCCCTTACCTGTTTGCTTATCTCTTGCCTTGTATTATCCCTGTTACCTGCTGTAGAATAGGACAGGTTATCGTTATTGTCAAGTCTAGCCTCGTCACTACTTCGGCCGAGGTTAGGCTCGGCACTTACTCAGTACATGGGGTCGGTTGTACTGATGCTACACTGCACTTCTTAATGTTGTGCAGATCCCGCATCCGCACCTAGTGGACCGCATTGAGGGAGTCACCTTCAGTCCACCAAGAGCTTCAAGGTATACCGCTGGCGTTCGTGGGCCTTGGTGTCTCTCCTGCATTTGGATTCCTTATTTTCTTACTTTTTCTCCTAGTTTCAAGACAATTATATATTTCTTTTCAGACTCTGTATTTATCACTCAGTTAGATAGTCCGTGAGGTTGTGACACCCCGATTTTGGGATTATGCGATGCTGTTATCTTTACTATGTCATTACGCATTTTCAGAGTATGGTTACATTTCTGCTGTTAAAGTTATGAAGTGTGTTGGTTATTTCAGTTAAGATTTGAAGGGTATTAAATTTTTTTACTGTTGGATTGATTTAAAAATATTAACGTGTAGTTTACGTTGGCTTGTCTAGCGGGTTCAACGTTAGACGCAGTCACAGTCTGAAAGGTGGGATTTCGGGTTGTGACATCATAGCACACCTGAAGTGATCCCTAGAGAAAGGGAACCCGCAGGGATCATGAAGTCACCATTCAGGAACACCTTTGACTCTGGTGGCACCGTCCAAGTTGCTCAAAATAAGCCAACTAAGTCAAAGAAGCCCATCTTGACAAATATGCCAAATAAGTCCATCTTCACTATAAACTATCCTTTTCCGGGAAATGTTGACAATTCTACTGATTTCAGAATATTGTGTAAGTGGATCACTTTCATCATTAGAGGCTTAAGGATTCATGCACATCAAGTTTTATGTTTCAGTTTTTTTCTTTTTCTTTATTTTTCTTGTTATTTTTCGTGTTTCGTGTTATGAACCATATCTTTTTTATCCTGATTCATCAGGGAGGTGTTTATACAGAGATTAGTAATAAGCTAAAATAAAATCTTTGAATTTGGAGTTGATGATATTGGAGAAAGAAAATGGTTCTTCACATTTGCATATCCCGACCTACCCTTGTGTGATTTAGTAAGTCAACGCTATAATAGTTCTTCATATTTTCAGCATATTGATGTTAATTTATTAGCACAAATGCCATTTCTTTTCTTTTATCCATGTTTTAATTATATATAGATTATATTAGTAATAAAATACGAAATGGGACTCGGTAACCCTTGGATAGTAGGCGGAGCAAAAGACTAGAACAATAGTGGCAATAGAAAACATAGTATCAACTTGGAAGAGTATATTTTATGTATATTTGCAGTATCTTCTGTAAAATGTGTAATCGGTTTATACATAAAATATACATTTTAGTTTTCTCGTATTGTAATTTTCAGACTATATGTGTTTATTCTTCATATTTCAGCATATGGATGTTATTTTTTACTATTTCAGAAAGAAAGGGAAGTATGATGTTGATGTTCCAGTAAGATTCACAACTACCGAATGTTGGTTTAACTGCTTGATTTCGAATTTGTACGAGGAGTTTTTGGAGAAAAACAGAGGCATGAATTTGATTACTGAAACAGATCCAATTGCTGAGTATATACTTGGGTGGTTTTTAAGATGTAATATTCCTTGGTGTATTGTTGATGAAGTCCTTTTCCCTATAAATCTGTCTTATAAGTGGCACTGAATATTGGCGAGACTGTCATTCAAAGATCTGCGCATTTATGTATACGATTCAATGAGTGGCGCACAGCAGGATAGTGCATTTTGGTGATCAATTATGTCATACTCAGTGTTGCTCCCATATTTCCTTCATCGTATTGGTTTTTGGGACACAAAGGAGAATTCTATGGGAAACCCGTCATTTATCCTTTTGAGATTCATGTCGTTGATGGGTTGCCAACGCAAAATAAGACATAAACTATCATTGAATATTTCTGATTCTTATTCATTTTTTTGTACATGAATTCTTATTTGGATATTATACTAACTTATTCAACGTTTATGTGCGACCTTGTATGTAGCGATTGTTGTGTTTATGTTGCTGTAGTTGATGAGTACACCATTCAAGGAAAATGTATTCCTAAAGCTATTGATATTGATGGGATACGAAACCGATATGGTATATTGCTATGAGATTATAGTGTGAAGAAACAAAGACCACATGCACTTAGTGATGACGAGTCTACTGGTAGATTGAAGGATCTCGCAAAAAAGGATAACAAGAAAAAGGGAAAGTCACATTCCGTTGTTGGTGACAAGGCTTTGAATGATAACAAGAAAATGTGATGACCCAAAGGTCATCCCGTGTATTTCTTGCTAATTCTATATTCCGAGGTCATGAAAACCTCCTTCTATTTCACCTTGATTTGTGTGCGCAGCCCTGGCGTATAGCCGGGAAGCCTTTATGTGAAAACTGAGGAAATTGACAATTTTGTATTTGAAATTTGAATAAAGTTGACTTTGGTCAATATTTTTGGTAAACGGACCCGGACCCGTGATTTGACGGTCCCGGAGGGTCCGTAGGAAAATATGGGACTTGGGCGTATGCCTGGAATCGAATTCCGAGGTCCCAAGTCCGAGAAATAAAATTTTGAAAGAAATTATTTTCTGAAAATATAAAAGGTTTTTGAAAGTGTAATTATATGTGAAATCTGTGGTATCGGGCCCGTATCTTGGTTCCGGAGCCCGGTACAGGTTCGATATAATATTTATATCATATCTGTGAAGTTTGGTAAGAAACGGAAGTCATTTGACGTGATTCGGATCATAAATGCAAATTTTGAAGTTTTAGAAGTTTTTGGGTAATTTCATTGATTTTGGGGTTTAATTCGATGTTTATGATGTTAATTTGGTGAGTTGATTACACGAACAAGTTTGTAAGGTGTTTTTGAAGTTGTGTGCATAATTGGTTTGGAGCCCCGAGAGCTCGGGTGAGTTTTGGATAGACGCCGGGGTGATTTTACGCTTAAAAATCTGGTGTCTCACAGTTTTCTGGTGTCTGGTGTTGTGTATTATGCGATCGCATAGCACAGATTTTAGGAGAGGGTCAATAACACTATGCGATCGCATAGCTTAGGCTGCGACCGCACAGTGTAGTAAGAGGGTTGGGGGCTGGGTAGAAATTATGCAGTGCGATCGCATAAGTGCTGTCGCGATCGCGGAGTGTAGGAGTCATGTCTCTATGCGATCACATTTCTTCACTCGCGATCGCATAGGTATAATTCTGCCTAGTTATATTTTTTGTCAAAAACAGAATACACATACGGGATTTTACCCCATTTTCACAACTTCTTCCTCTCCACACCTCATTGGGCGATTTTTGAAGGGAAACTTCACCCTAGCTTCATAGGTATGTAATCCTAAACTCATTTCCTTCCATTTTTATCAACACCCATTTGATTTCTAGGCCTAAAACATGAGATAAGGGTAGAAAATTTGGGATTTTGGTAGAGTTAGGGCTTTTTGATTAATTGGGAATTAGACCTAGTTTTGGGGTTGGATTTCAAAACAAATTATATATTCGGGCTCGTGGGTGAATGGGTGATTGGATTTTGGTATGAACCTCGTGTTTTGACCAAGCGGGCCTGGGGTCAATTTTTTTATTTTTGGGAGAAATGTTAGAAAGTCTATAATTAAGCATTGGGATTGAATTGTTTAGCATTTATTGATGTTATTGAGTCAATTATGTCTAGATATGATCATTTCGGAGTCGGGTTCAAAAGGAAAAGCGGTGCTTGAGGCTTGATTTTGATCGTGGAAGTCGAGGAAAGTGTTTGGCCTAACCTTAGCTTGAGGGAATCGGTGTTGAGTCTTATTTGCTACGTGTTTATTCCATGTTCAACGTAGAGGTGAGGTGACGAGTACCTATACATTGTTGTCAAGCATGCCCGTGAGTCGGTTTTTATGATATATGTGATTTTCATCGATATTCACTGTGTTATGAATTAAATTTCACTTTGGTGGTTATTCATTTGATGGAAATTCTTGGTTGTGAATATTGTCAATTATTTTTTCGGTTGAGGAACATTTGGTTAAGTTATACACTTGAGTGAGATTGGTTATAGCTGTGTCCCTTGCCGGGACGGTGTTATTCCTGTTGTTGTTCCCTTGTCGGGATGTGGTGATTTATGATTCATGTTGTTGATTTTTCCTTGCCAAACTGTTGTTCTTGCTATTGTTCGGGTGAGGAAGAGTGTAAAAGCACGAAGGGTGATGCCGTGTATTTATTTATTGCATTGTGAGGATGAGAGTGTAAACGCACGAAGGGTGATGTCGTGCCATGATATGATATTAAAAGAACGAAGGATAATGTCGTGCAGTTTCTATTTACTTATTATTTTGGTGAGGATGAGAGTAAAAGCAGGAAGGGTGATGTCGTGCACTTGTTTTGGTGAGGATGAGAGTAAAAGCACGAAGGGTGATGTCGTGCACTTGTTTTGGTGAGGATGAGAGTAAAAGCACGAAGGGTGATGTCGTGCACTTGTCTTGGTGATGATGAGAGTAAAAGCACGAAGGGTGATGTCGTGCACTTGTTTTCTCTTTGTTGCTATTTCCCGTTGTTACTTTGACATTTAAAATGTTGCCTTATTCCGTTATACTTGATATTTGCTATACCTTTTGCCCAGCATGTTTTCCCCCGTTTTTGTACTTAACTGTTCACTTCCTGTCGTTATTCCTTTATTATATTATTAGATTGCACAGGTGATATTATTGTCATGTCCTAGCCTCATTACTACTTCGCCGAGGTTAGGCTCGTCACTTACTCAGTACATGGGGTCGGTTGTACCGATACTACACCTGCATAATTTTGGTTGTGCAGATCCCGGTACACGACTCAGTGGATATTGAGTTAGGCGGCTTCCTTCAGTCCACTCGGAGACACTGAGATAGTCCTGCAGGCGTCTGCAAACCTTGGCGTCCCCTTCCACTTCTTCATTTCTGTTTTAGTATTTCAAAACAGATGTATTATTTCTTTTAGACCTTTTTATGTCTTAATCTTAGATAGTCTATGACATTGTGACTCCAAAGATCTGGGTTGGTTATTTTGAGAAATTGTAAACACTTGTGGATCTAGTTATGTATTTCTTTTATCCGTTCTCATTGTTATCTTTTATTTATGGAATAAGTCGTATTTCACTTGTGCTTATTTAATAATAAACGGTTTTAATAAATTTGAACAATTACGTTGGCTTGTCTAGTGGGTTCAACGTTAGACGCCATCACGGTCCCGCTGGTGGGAATTTCGGGTCGTGACAAGTTGGTATCAGAGCACTAGGTTGCCTAGGTCTCACAAGTCAAGGACAAGCTTGGTAGAGTCTGAGGGATCGGTACGGAGACGTTTGTACTTATCCCCCAGAGGCTGCAAAGTTAGGAATAACTTCACATCTATTCTTCTCTGTCGTGCGATTTGAATTCTAAATGCTAATTGAGTTTCTATTATATTCTCTCGCAGATGGCGAGAACACATGCTTCCTCATCTATCGATCAGCAGCCCGATCCTCCTGTTGCAGCTCCTACTAGGGGACGAGGATGAGGCCGAGGCCGTTATAGAGGCCGAGGCAGGGGTAGGGCTCTTCCCAGAGCGGCATCCCCAGTAGAGGACCCTTAGGTAGATTTCGTCGGTGAGGTTCCTGCTCAGATAGTTCCGGTTGGACCAGCTCAGGTCCCAGAGGGGTTCATTGCCACCCCGGTACTTCAGGACTCTCTGGTCCGCTTAGTGGGCCTTATGGAGAGCGTGGCTCAGGCAAGTCTACTTCCTACAACACCATTCGTCTCTCAGGCTGGGGGAGGGGCCCAGACTCCTGCCACCTGCACACTAGAGCAGTTAGCTTCTCAGTTCCAGACTCTAGCACCTCAGACAGCTGGAGTAGCTCAACCGGGTATTGTGGAACAGGCAGTTGAGGGAGCAGCTATGTCTGCTGATGCTTTATGGAGATTGGACCGGTTCACCAAGCTATTTCCTACTACTTTCAATAGTGCACCATCAGAGGATCCCCAGGATTTCTTCGGAACATGGGGATCGTGGAGACCAATGTGGTAGATTTTGCTACTTTTCGTCTTTCTGGTCCCGCCAAGACTTGGTGGAGGGATTATTGCTTAACCAGGCCAGCTGGATTTTTGCCTTTGTGTTGATCTCAGTTCTCCGAGTTGTTCTTGGAGAAGTTTCTACCAGTTACCCAGAGAGAGGATCTTCGGAGGCAGTTTGAGCGTCTCCAGCAGGGTTCTATGACAGTTACCCAGTATGAGATCCGGTTTATCACTTTGGCCAGACATGCTATTATGATACTCCCTACTGATCGATAGAGAGTGAGGAGGTTTATGAGGTGCTAGATCAGCCGATTAGACTTCAGATGGCCAGAGAGACAGGTACTGATATTTCATTTTAGGAGGCGGCCAATGTGGCCAGGCGGATTGAGATGGTCTTATCATAGGGCAGTGGTCAGGGGTCTGACAAGAGGCCTCGTCATTTCGGCCGATTCAGTGGTGTCTCCTCTGGAGGCAGAGATTCTTTTGGCAGAGATCATCCTCCTAGACCATTCCAGTCAGCACTTCTAGTATCCCGCAGTGTTCCACCAGCTCCTATCAGTGCACCGCCGATCCAAAGCTTTCAGAGTGGTTATTCTGGTCGACAAGGACAGTTTCAGGGCCAGCAGTCTCAGCAGCAGAGGTCTTGTTACTCTTGTGGTGTTCCAGGGCACATTGCTAGGTATTGCCCCGGAGCTTCTAGTGGTTTGTAGCATCAGGGCTCCCGTGCTATGATTCCCGCACCAAGTGCACCCCCACCCCCTCAGCCAGATAAGGGTGGAGGTCGAGGTGCCAGAGGTGGAGGCCAGACAGTTAGAGGTGGAGGACGTGCTATGAGAGGTAGAGGTCAGTCCACAGTAGGTCAACCCAGGGATGTTCAGATTGGTGGGGCTCAACCCCGATGCTATGATATTCCCGCCAGACCTGAGGTTGAGGCCTCCGACGCAGTTATTACAGGTATGGTTTCAGTTTGCAGCAGAGATGCTTCAGTTTTTTTTATCTGGGGTCTACATTCTCCTACGTGTCTTCATATTTTGCTCTATATCTGATTATGCCCCGTGATTCCCTGAGTACTCCGATATATGTATCTACACCGGTGGGTGATTCTATTGTGGTAGATCGAGTCTACCATTCATGCATAGTGGTTATTGGTGTACTTGAGACCCGTGTAGATCTTTTACTTCTTGATATGGTTGATTTCGATGTCATTTTGGGGATGGATTGGTTATCTCCCTATCATGCTATTTTGGACTTTCATGTCAAGACTGTGACCTTGGCCTTACCGGGAGTACCCTGATTGGAGTGGAGGGGGACTCCTGGTCATTCTTCCGGCAGAGTTATCTCATATATGAAGGCTCGGCGCATGGTCGAGAAGGGTATTTTGGCCTATTTGGCTTATGTTCATGATTTTAGTGCCGAGGTTCCTCCTATGGAATCTGTGCCCATTGTCCGTGAGTTTCCAGAGGTATTCCCTGCTGACCTGCAGAGTATGCCACCCGACAGGGATATTGACATTTGCATTGATTTGGCTTCGGGCACTCAGCCTATTTCTATCCCGCCAGAGCTAAAGGAGTTAAAGGATTAGTTACAGGACTTTCTTGGTAAAGGCTTTATTAGGCCTAGTGTTTCTCCTTGGAGTGCGCCAGTGTTATTTGTAAGAAGAAAGATGGCACAATGAGGATGTGTATTGATTACCGGCAATTGAACAAGGTTACTATCAAGAATAAGTATCCCTTGCTAAGGATTGATGACTTGTTCAACCAGCTTCAGGGTGCCACAGTGTTTTCAAAGATTGACTTGAGATCTGGCTACCATCAGTTGAAGATTAGGGCGTCTGATGTCCCTAAGACAGCCTTTCGCACTCGATATGGTCATTATGAGTTCTTGGTGATGTCATTTGGGTTGAAAAATGCCCTAGCCGCCTTTATGGAGTTGATGAACCGAGTGTTCAGGCCTTATTTGGATTTGTTCGTGATTGTCTTGATTGACGATATTTTGATTTACTCCCGTAGTCGGGAGGAGCACGTGCAGTACCTTCGAGTCGTTCTTCAGACTCTGAGGGACAGTCAGTTGTATGCCAAATTCTCGAAGTGTGATGAGTTCAGTTGCATTTCTGGTCCATGTTGTATCAGCAGAGGGTATTCAGGTGGATCCCAAGAAGATTTTAGCGGTTAGGGATTGGCCTAGACCCACATCAACTACAGAGATTCAGAGTTTCTTCGGCTTAGCAGGTTATTATCGTCGGTTTGTGGAGGGATTTTTATCTATTGCAGCCCCGATGACCAGATTGACTCAGAAGGGTGCCCAGTTCAGGTGGTCAGATGAGTGTGAGGCGAGCTTTCAGAAGCTCAAGATAGCCTTGACCACATCACCGATGTTAGTTTTGCCCACAAGATCAGGGCCATATACCGTGTATTGTGATGCTTCACGAGTTTGACTTGGTGCAGTGTTGATGCAGGATGGCAAGGTTATAGATTATGCTTCACGTCAGTTGAAGGTTCATGAGAAGAACTATCAAGTTCATGACTTAGAGTTAGCAGCCATTGTCCACGCGTTGAACATTTGGAGACATTAACTGTATGGTGTGTCATGTGAGGTGTTCACAGATCATAAGAGTTTGCAATATCTGTTCAAGCAGAAAGAGTTGAATATGAGGCAAAGAAGATGGCTGGAGCTGTTGAAAGACTACGACATTACCATCTTATATCATCCGGGGAAGGCCAATGTGGTGGCCGATGCTTTGAGCCGGAAGTCAGTCAGCACGGGTAGTCTTGCTTATATTCCGGTGGGGGAGCGACCGCTTGCTTTAGATGTTCAGGCTTTAGCCAATCGGTTCATGATATTGGATGTTTCTGAGACTGGCAGTGTTTTAGCTTATACTAAGACCCGTTCTTCATTGTTTGATCGTATTCGGGATAGGCAGTACGATTATCGTCATTTATGTGTCCTTAGGGATACAGTTTGACACGGAGTTGCCAAGCAGGTTACAGTTGATGATGATGGAGTCTTGAGGATGCAGGGTCGTATTTGTGTGCCTGATGTTGATGGGCTTCGTGAGTTAATATTGCAGGAGGCCCACATTTCCCGGTATTCCATTCATCCGGGCGCCGAAAAGATGTATCAGGATTTGCGGCAACATTATTGGTGGCGGAGGATGAAGAAAGATATTGTGGCCTATGTAGCTCGGTGCTTGAACTATGAGCAGGTTAAGTACGAGCACCAGAGACCCTGTGGTTTGATGCAGCAGATTGAGATTACCGAGTGGAAGTGGGAGTGTATCACCATGGATTTCGTAGTGGGACTCCCACGGACTCAGAGGATGTTCGATGCGGTATGGGTCATTGTGGATAGGCTGACCAAGTCAGCACACTTCATTCCGGTATCAGTTTCATATTCTTCGGAGAGGTTGTCCAAGATCTACATCAGGGAGATTGTTCGCCTGCATGGTGGGCTCGTGTCCATTATTTATGACCGAGGTACTCAGTTTACCTCCCATTTCTGGAGTGTATTTCAGCGTGAGTTGGGCACACGGGTTGAGTTGAGCACACCGTTTCATCCTCAGACGGACGGATAAACCGAGCGCACTATTCAGATCTTGTAGGATATGTTGCGAGCATGTGTCATTGACTTTGGAGGTTCATGGGATGAGTTTTTGCCTTTAGCTGAGTTTTCCTACAACAACAGCTATCAGTCGAGCATTCAGATGGCTCCTTGTGAGGCGTTGTACTGTAGGCGGTGTCGGTCGCCAGTTGGGTGGTTCGAGCCGGGGGAGGCTAGGTTGTTGGGTTCAGAGTTAGTGCAGGATGCCTTGGATAAGGTGAATATCATTCAGGATAGACTCGGTACAGCTTAGTCCAGACATAAGAGTTATGCAGACCGCAGAGCTCGTGATTTAGCATTCATGGCAAGAGACCGGGTATTGCTTCGGGTATCGCCCATGAAGGGCGTGATGAGGTTCGGAAAGAAGAGCAAGTTGAGCCCTAGGTACATTGGTCCCTTTGAGATTCTTGAGAAGGTAGGAGAGGTGGCCTACAGACTTGCCTTGCCACCGAGTTTATCAGCCGTGCATCCGGTGTTTCATGTATCTATGCTTTGGAAGTATCTTGTCGATCCCTCTCATGTGCTAGACTTCAGCAGTGTCTAGTTGGACAAGGACTTGACTTATGAGGAGGAGCCTGTAGCCATATTAGCCCGGCAGGTTCGTCAATCGAGATCGAAGAGTTATCCTTCGATCCATGTTCAGTGGAGAGGTCAGCCTGTTGAGGCAGCTACCTGGGAGTCCGAGTTCGATATGCAGAGCAGATATCCCCATCTTTTCCCCGATTCAGGTACCTTTCTATGTCCGTTCGAGGACAAACGTTTGTTTTAGAGGTGGAGATTGTGATGACCCAAAAGGTCATCCCGTGTATTTCTAGCTAATTATGTGTTCCGGGGTCATGAAAACCTCCTTCTATTTCACCTCGATTTGCGTGCATAGCCCGGGCATATAGCCGGGAAGCCTTTATGTTAAAAAACTGAGAAAATTGACAATTTTGTATTTGAAATTTGAATAAAGTTGACTTTGGTCAACATTTTTGGTAAACGGACCCGGACCCGTGATTTGACGGTCTTGGAGGTCCGTAAGAAAATATGGGACTTGGGCGTATGCCCGGAATCAAATTCCGAGGTCCCAAGTCCGAGAAATGAATTTTTGAAAGAAATTGTTTTATGAAAATATAAAATGTTTTTGAAAGTGTAATTATATGTGAAACTTGTGGTATCGGGCCCGTATCTTGGTTCCGGAGCTCGGTAAAGGTTCGATATAATATTTATGTCATATCTGTGAAGTTTGGTAAGAAACGAAAGTCATTTGACGTGATTCAGACCATAAATGCAAGTTTTGAAGTTTTAGAAGTTTTTGGGAAATTTCATTGATTTTGGGGTTTAATTCGATGTTTATGATGTTAATTTGGTGAGTTGATTACATGAAAAAGTCTGTAAGGTGTTTTTGAAGTTGTGTGCATAATAGGTTTGGAGCCCCGAGGGCTCGGGTGAGTTTTGGATAGACGTCGGGGTGATTTTAGGCTTAAAAATCTGGTGTCGCACAGTTTTCTGGTGTCTGGTGTTGTGTACTATGCGATCGCATAGGGTCTTTCGCGATCGCATAGCACATATTATAGGAGAGGGTCAATAACACTATGCGATCGCATAGCTTAGGCTGCGACCGCACAGTGTAGTAAGGGGGTTGGGGGCTGGGTAGAAATTATGCAGTGCGATCGCATAGGTGCTATCGTGATCGCGGAGTGTAGGAGTCATGTCTCTATGCGATCACATTTCCTCACTCGCGATCGCATAGGTCTAATTCTGCCTAGCTATATTTTTTGTCAAAAACAGAATACACATACGGGATTTTACCCCATTTTCACAACTTCTTCTTCTCCACACCTCCTTGGGCGAATTTTGAAGGGAAACTTCACCATAGCTTCATAGGTATGTATTCCTAAACTCATTTCCTTCCATTTTTATCAACACCCATTTGATTTCTAGGCCTAAAACATGAGATTAAGGGTAGAAAATTTGGGATTTGGGTAGAGTTAGGGCTTTTTGTTTAATTGGGAATTAGACCTAGTTTTGGGGTCGGATTTCAAAACAAATTATATATTCGGGCTCGTGGGTGAATGGATGATCGGGTTTTGCTCCGAACCTCGTATTTTGACCAAGCGGGCCTGGGTCGATTTTTGTATTTTTGGGAAGAATGTTAGAAAGTCTATAATTAAGCATTGGAATTGAATTTTTTAGCATTTATTGATGTTAATTGAGTCAATTACGTCTAGATATGATGGTTTCGGAGTCGGGTTGAAAAGGAAAAGCGGTGCTTGAGGCTTGCTTTTGATCGTGGAAGTCGAGGTAAGTGTTTGGCCTAACCTTAGCTTGAGGGAATAAGTGTTGAGCCTTATTTGCTACGTGTTTATTCCATGTTCAACGTAGAGGTGAGGTGACGAGTACCTATACGTTGTTGTCAAGCATGCCCGTGAGTCGGTTTTTATGATATATGTGATTTTCATCGATATTCACTGTGTTATGAATTAAATTTCACTTTGGTGGTTATTCATTTGATGGAAATGCTTGGTTGTGAATACTGTCGATTATTTGTTCAGTTGAGGAACATTTGGTTAAGTTATACACTTGAGTGAGATTGATTATAGCCGTGTCGCTTGCCGGGACGGTATTATTCCTGTTGTTGTTCCCTTGCCGGGATGTGGTGATTTATGATTCATGTTGTTGATTTTTCCTTGCCAAACTGTTGTTCTTGATATTGTTTGGGGGAGGAAGCGTGTAAAGCATGAAGGGTGATGCCATGTATTTATTTATTGCATTGTGAGGATGAGAGTGTAAAGCACGAAGGGTGATGCCGTGCCATGATATGATATTAAAATCACGAAGGATAATGCCGTGCCGTTTCTATTTACTTATTTTTTTGGTGAGGATGAGAGTAAAAGCACGAAGGGTGATGTCGTGCACTTGTCTTGGTGAGGATGATAGTAAAAGCACGAAGGGTGATATCGTGCATTTGTTTTCTCTGTGTTGTTATTTCCTGTTGTTACTTTGAGATTTAAATTGTTGCCTTATTCCGTTATACTTGTTATTTGCTATCCCTTTTCCCCCAGCATGTTTTCCCCCGTTTTTGCACTTAACTGTTCACTTCCTGTCATTATTCCTTTATTATATTATTAGATTGCACAGGTGATATTATTTGTCGTGTCCTAGCCTCGTCACTACTTCGCCGAGGTTAGGCTCGGCACTTACTCAGTACATGGGGTCGGTTGTACTGATACTACACCTGCATAATTTTTGTTGTGCAGATCCCGGTACAGGACCCAGTGGATATTGAGTTAGGCGGCTTCCTTCAGTCCACTCGGAGACACTGAGGTAGTCCTGCAGGCGTCCGCAGGCCTTGGCGTCCCCTTCCACTTCTTCATTTATGTTTTAGTATTTCAAAACAAATGTATTATTTCTTTCAGACCTTTTGCATGAATTAATCTTAGATAGTCCGTGACATTGTGACTCCAAAGATCTGGGTTGGTTATTTTGAGAAATTGTAAACACTTGTGGATCTAGTTATGTATTTCTTTTATCCGTTTCATTGTTATCTTTTATTTATGGAAAAATTCATATTTCACTTGTTCTTATTTAATAATAAAGGTTTTTAATAAATTTGAACAATTACGTTGGCTTGTCTAGCAGGTTCAATGTTAGACTCCATCACGGTCTCGCTGGTGGGAATTTCGGGTCGTGACAGAAAATGTCCAAGACGCATGCCGTTTGTGATGACAAGACTTTGAAGGATACCAAGAAAAAGAGCAAGTTGCATGTCATTAGTGATGACGAGACTTTGAAGGATATCAAGAAAAAGGGCAAGCTAAAGGGCAAGATGAAGTATTTTGGGATAGCTTAGCAGAAAATTCACATGTAATTTTAAGATGAAGTAGTTTGGTTCTGATATTATCTTATGATTGGATACAGCTGCATACTTATATATATGCTTTTTGTTTGGGATGTTTTTGAACAATATGTTAGAAATGCTAATATTAAATTTTACTTTTAATAGCGACTTGTTTGTTTTTAGTTAATAGTGAAATTATGAAAGTTTCAGATTTTGTGTAGTTTTTATTTTTTCACAGTTTTAGTTTTGTATATACAGATAATCTATTTCAACCGGTTTAGCAAATTTAGCTGGTGTTGCTAAGTTGTTATAGGAAGTTTTGTGAATAAAGTTTTGGGGGCATCTAAACTGTATATAAATTGTATAGCGGCAGTCTATTTTGTATAATTTTTGTATAGTAACAGTCTTTTTGTATATGTTTTGTATAGTGACATCTATTTTTGTATATTTTTTGTATAGTAACAGTCTTTTTTCTATATATTTTGTATAGTGATATCTATTATGTATATTTTTTTATATAGTCACAATCTATTGTATGTAAACTGTATATACAATAGTGACTACGGTCTATTTTGTTTTTGTATAAATATACAAATTCTATTTTGTGTATTTTTTATATAGTGACAGTCTTTTTTGTATAGTGACATCTATTTTATATATTTTTTTGTATAGTGACATTTATTTTGTATATATTTTGTATAGCGATAGTTTATTTTGTATTTTTTTTGTATAGGAACAAAATATTATATATAAATGTATAGTGATAGTCTATTGTATATTTTTGTATAGTGATAGTCTTTTTTGTATATATTTTTTATATTGTCATCTATTTTGTATATTTTTTTGTATGGTGACATCCATAATAGTATTTGGAATAAAACTTCTACCAATACTTTCATTACGACAAAAAGTCGCATCTTTATTCATACATCAGAGAGAATCTGAATGCAAATCTCATTATTTTTTCAATATTCTAATTGTAAAATTCACAAGGAAAAATAATAAAAATATTAAATCATTGTAGAAACATCTACTAGTTGCGTTGAGCATTCCTGCATGTTCTTCTGTTGTGTCCTTATTTTTCACACAGTCCGGTAACTATTTCAGTATACAGATATTCATAAAGTCCCTTGCGTCGCGACTTTGTTGGTCTTCCTGATTTGCCCTCCACTATCGGCGGTAGTGTCAAGACCCCAACCCTTAGTAGTGATGGCGTCTGTCGTGGAATCAGGCAAGCCACACACTTCGTTGAATCCAAGTTTATTTTTCAGGAAATTTTTAAATTTAGAAGCAAAATATTGGTAATAATCCATTTGAAAGTTCAAACAACATTAAAGCACAATTCAAAATCCATCCCCAAATCTAGTGTCACTCAGTCACGAGCTACTACAATATAAAAATGTCAAAATAGGAAAATAGACAGCATAGTATGTAATAACAAAAGTGCAACAGGAAGATAAAGAAGGAGAAGACGAGCGAGGTCGCGATAGCCATCTGCTACCTCGACGACTCTGATGAAACTCTGACCATTGCTCAGCAACCACTACCGGGTCCCGATGTACCTGGATCTGCACACAAGGTACAGGGAGTAACGTGAGTACACCAACTTAGAAGTAACGAACCCAAACTATGGGATGAGAGGTAGTGACGGACTAAACCTCATAATTTACAATAGACATCGTACAGAAATTAGACATGCTAACAGTTTATCAGAAAATGAATAAGATATGCCAAGTATGTCCGGTATGCTCTACATGCCAACATATAAATATATGAAACCTGTGTGGAAGGGCACATAGTGCTCACAACCCTCTTCAACAGTCCACTCAGTACCGTATACGGCTCTCAGGACCAAGGACGGTCCATCCCGGAATGTACATAATCATCGGTGACCGTAGTCACTCGGTACTGAGGAAAAGGCCAATCCAACCCCACAGAGAAGATCCATCTCTGGAACAAAACACTCGGACAAGATCCATGTCCAGGGAAAATCCATCCCTCTCATAACATCAACTTCGGACAAGGTCCATGTCTAGGGAAGATCCATCCCTCAATATCAATGCGCTCACTGGGGGTGTAAAGACTCCGGTGGGGCACTATTGGCCCAAGCGCTATATCAAGCCAACAAAGGCATGATTAAAGTATCGTTGCGGTGTGCGGTCCGATCTCATAACTATCTCAACAACAGGCTCTCGGCCTCACTCAGTCATTACTCTCCAGCCCCGCTCACATGGATAACTAATGCATAAATCAGCCTGAAACAATGATAAATATGCATATAATTAACAATACTAAGACTGAGGCATGAAATGATATGCTATGATAGGACTGAGTATATGAAATCAAATAATCACAAAATGAGACAGTAATATACACCACTCAGGTCTCAGCATTTTCTGCGTGAAGCCTTAGCATTTATACTTAACATGATTTCTAACATGTTCACATTTACCACATTAATGGAAGTGCGGATATCAATCCGTAATAGCTACTAGACGGTTCCATAGGATGAGCCAGGCCACAAATTACTTGGTGCACGCCTGCACGCCCGTCACTTGGCATATGTGTCTCCTCAATTATAGTCATATATCGAATAGTTCGGTGTTTCGAACCCTCAGAACAAAGTTTGACTACGTTACTTACCTCAAAACCGGCTAAAATCCTAGCCCACAGTGCCTTTGTCTCTAGACTCAACCTCCGATTGCTCCAAATCTACCAAAAATCAGATTTATATCATTATTATATAACAAGGAACGAAGCTCATTCGAAAATTATCAAAATTACCCCAAAATCCCAAAATTGGCCAAACCCGGCCTTCGGGCCCACGTCTCGGAATTCGATAAAAATCAAAAAACTAGGATCCTTACACCCTCACGAGCCTACCCATATCAAATTCATCGAAATCCGACCTCAATTGCCCACTCAAATCATCAAAAGAATTTCTCAAACTTTCCTCCCATTTTTCCCCATTTTCTACTCAAATTCCTCAAATTAAATGATGAAAATCAAGACTAAATCATGGATTTAAACCAAATGTGATTGAAGATTACTTACCCCAAGAATTCCATTGAATATCCCTTCAAATTTCACCTTCTCCCGAGATCTCTAAAGGGTTTTTGAAAATATGGACTAAACCCTCGTTTTTGAACTTAAAGTTTCTGCCAAGGTAATTACTCACTGCGATCGCGGAACTCCTCACGCGATCGCGAAGAACAGTTATGCTGCCCCACTAATTTACCTTACGCGATCACAGAACCCCTCACGCGATCGCGATGCACTGCCACTCAAACCCACGTGATCGCAAGCCTCCCTACGCGATCGCGAAGTACAACAGCTCAGCCCCCCTCACGCGCCCTTCAACTCTACGCGAACGCGAACAACACCACGGGTTTGCACTGCACAACGACCACACACTCACGCGATCTCGACCTCCACCACACAATCGCATAGAACAAAACCCTGCCATCCCCATCTAGGCGTACGCGGTCGCAAACATCCTCCCGCGATCGCGTAGAAGGAAACCAAAAACTTACACCAACAAAAATCTGCCAAGTTTTAAGCCAAGAATTGGTCCGTTAACACCCCCGAAACTCACCTGAGGCCCTCGGTACCTCAACCAAACATGCCAACACATCCCATAACCTTATTCAAACTTATTCGAGCCTTCGAAACACCCAAAACAACGCAAAACCACCAATTTCACCTCAGATTCAAGCCTATGGACTTTGAAACTTCCAAATTTTGCCAAAGATGCTGAAACCATCCAAACCACGTCCGATTGACTTAAAAATTTGCACACACATCCAAAATGACCCTACGAACCTGTTCCAACTTCCGGAATTCTATTCTGATCCCGATAGCCTATTTTCCACTGCGGAACGGAAATCTCCAAAAACTCAATTTCGCCAACTCAAGCCTAATTCTACTCCGGACCTCAAAACTACATTCCGATCACACTCCTAAGTCCCAAATAACCTAACGAAACTATCCGATCTATAAAATCCACATTCCAAGGTTGTTTACCTATAAGTCAACTCCCGGTTGACTTTTCCAACTATTAAGCTCATTTAAGAGACTAAGTGCCTAAATATTTACCACGACCACTCCGAACCCGAACCAACCGACCCCCACACATCATAATTAGGTTAAATAATCATATGAAAAAGTTAAAACAGAGGGAACGGAGCTAATCTCACGAAACGACCGGCCTGGTCGTTACAGGTAGGACCACATTATCTAACACCTTTGTTGGAAGGTCCCACGTAGTTTCATCTGGAAGTGGATCAACTGGCACTTCATATGTCTTACTAGATTGTGAAGCATTAATTGTTTGGCAGTATTTGTTACTGTAAGACTCCATTTATGTAAAAATGAATCACCATTTCCAAACGAGGGTCAAATTAGATACCATTTTGAATCTCATGTAGAATCATTTTTATTTTAAAAAAATAAAATATACAAAACGTAATGAAGGAGAAGCTCCTACAATACATTTAAATAACTAACCGCTAAGACATGACAGTTGTACCTCATTAACTATCTCACTAACTATAGATAAGTTAACTAACTATGATTAACCTACATCCTTTACCCCCCCCCCCCTCAAGCTAGGGTTGGGAAAAATGTTGAGAAGTCCTAGCTTGGACATAAAGTATGAATGTTAAGGTCGACCAAGTCCTTTTGTAAGAATATCAACTTCTTGTTCCGTTGTAGCACAATAGAGAGTGGAGATAAGGCCTTGTTGAATCTTCTCACGGATGAAATGACAGTCAATGTCAATGTGCTTTGTGCGCTCATGAAAGACAGCATTGCCAACAATAGCAATAGCTGATTTTCTATCACTGTAGATAGGCACAAGGGAATGATGTTGGAATCCTAGCTCCTTAAGTAAACCAAGAATCCATATAACCTCTGCAATAGTGGAATCTAGGTTGCGATACTCAACTTCAGCTCGGTTCAGTTGAGCTTCTAGAAATAGTAGATTGTTTCTTAGACTTCCATGATATCAAGGAAGTACCAAGCTTAATGAAATAACCTATAACTAATTTGCGTGTATTGGGGCATGCAGCCCAATCTGCATCACAAAATGCTGAGAGTGATTCAGAACAATGAGCAGTCAAGAGAACTCCCAAGCCAGGACTATTTTGGATATACCTGACCACCTTGAGTGCAGCTTCCATGTGAGAGACTTTAGGACTATGCATGAATTGACTTAAACTCTGAACAGCAAAAGAAATAACCGGCCTTATGATGGTCAAGTAAAGGAGCTTTCCTAAGAGCCTTTGATATGGTCCTTGATTAGTCAACAATATGTCATCGGATGATCCTGTATGAGTGTCAAATTCAGTAGTTGTAAGCTTCACATTAGGTTCTATAGGTTACAGGCTTGGAACCTGAGATCCCCAACTCAGCTATGAACTCTAGAGCATATTTGCATTGGTGAATTAATATACCATCACAGTTTCTTGACAATTCTATGCCTAGGAAGTATTTAAGCTCTCTTAAGTCCTTGATCTTAAATGAGCTTGTAAATATCCTTGGTCTGTTGAATCAATACAAGATTATCACCAGTGATAAGGAGATCATCAACATAGACTAGGACAACCACCATGTGATCTGCTTCTCTTTTGATGAACAAGGAATAATCCAAATGACTCTGTTGAAAACTAGCATCTACCAAAGCTGATGTTAGCTTGAGATTCCATTGTTTAGATGCCTGCTTGAGTCCATAGAGAGACTTGAAAATTTTACAAACTGTAAATTTACTATTTGATCCATTGAGACCTTGAGGTATTGCCATATACACCTCCTCATTTAGATCACCTTGCAAAAAAGCATTATAAACATCAATTTGATGGATAGACCATTGTCTTGAGGCTGCAATAGACAACACACTTCTAACAATAACCATTTTCACCACAGGTGAAAAGGTTTCTTGATAGTCCTTCTCTATGTTTATACCCTTTATCTACCAACCGAGCTTTGAACCTTTCTACTTCTCTTAATGCCTTATATTTGATTTATAAACCCATTTGCATCCTATTGCCTTTTGTCCTTGTGGAAAGGATACCAATTCCCAAGTCTTGTTATCATCCCGGGCTTTAATTTCTGCCTGCATTGCCTCTACCCATCGCTCTCCCTTGACTGCCTCTGAATATGATGTAGGTTCCACCTCAACTGAAAATCTAGCCAAGTAGCTTTGATATCTTTGAGAGTTTGCTTCATATACAATTACTTTTGAGATAGGATATCTGCAGCAACTTGCAGAGTTTAGCCTGTCATTTCTAACATAATCCTTAAGCCATATTGGAGGCTTAGATACTCTAGTTGATTTTCTTGTTTCCTCAACATGAGGTGTAGCAGAAGAATCACCAAGACTATCAATATTGTTATGCTTAACAGAAGGTGGAATGTCCTTTTCATCTAAGGGACCATGAGTCATAGAAGGTGAACATGGCACATTAGTTGCTTCAAGATGATTATCAGCAACACAACTAACCAATGCATTTGGTTCCTCAGTAGTGTCTTTTTTTGGCACTGGAGTTATATCTAGGAATAATGATTCTGATGAGTCTTCAACTGTATGAAAGGGAAATATATCTCATAGAATACTACATCTCTACTTATAAAGAACACTCTATTTTCCAAATCCAAAAGTCTGTAACCTTTATGATGTGCAGCATATCCCAGGAGGACTGACCTCACAGCTCGAGGTGCAAATTTATCATGGCTTGTCAAGTGAGTATAAAAAAAATAGACATCCAATCTCCTTTAAATGTGTCAGTGAAGGTGGCTTACCAAGAAGTAATTCATATGGTGATTTATGTGCCAGAACAAAAGAATGAATTTTGTTGATAATGTACAGAGCAGCATCAATGCAATGCCCCCAATATCTAACAGGTAAATGGCCTTGAAATCTAATTGCCCGAGCAGTCTTGAGTATATATCTTTGTCTCCTTTCCACAACTCCATTCTGTTGGGGAGTATATGGACAAGAGCTCTGATGGACAATCCCATGTATTTGAAATAATTCACTACATGCAGTGTAAAAAACTCACTCCTATTGTCTGATGTAAACACCTTAATTTTCTTCCCAAACTGTGTTTTGATCATAGTAATGAAGCTTTTGAGTAAGAAAATAACATCAGATTTAAGTCTCATAAGAAACACCCAAGTCCATCTGGTAAAATTATCAACCAATGTAAAAAAGTATTTCATTCCATTGTGAGTAGAAATTTTATAAGGTCCCCACACATCCATATGAATAAAATCAAAACTATGTAAACTTCTGCTAGTGCTAGTTGGAAAAGGAACTCTAGTTTGTCGAGCTAGGGGACAAACTTCACATTTCGACAATGAATCATTATCTAATCTACCACTACAATGTTGTATACTAGGAATCCTTCTGAGAACTTGAACTGGAACATGTCTTATTCTCTTATGCCATATCTTCATGCTTCCTTTACTAGTTACTGCAAAGGCTCTATTTATTGTCTTTCCTAATGCTGCTGATAGTATGTGTAGACCTTCCTCATTCTTACCAATATCCTTCACCCTCCCAGATAAGAGGTCCTGAAACACACAACATTTAGGAAAGAAAGTAACACCACATTTGAGATCCTCTGTCACTTTAGAAACTGACATGAGATTGAACTTAAAAGTTGGTACACATAGCACACCTTTCAGTACATCACCTCCAATGAGTTGACACTCTCCCATATGAGATATTGGTGCTGAATCTCCAGTAGATAGTTGCACTTGTCCTGAAGTTTCATTTTTCAGTAAACTTTTGTCACCAGTCATATGGTTAGTAGCGCCAGTATCTACTATCCATTTGAAAAGTTCTAAGTTTTCACATAATGCTACATTACCACATAAACATCTACCTCCTCAAATCATTTCACGGGCCTGGTGAAATGAAAAACTACGAAGAGGAATTCACAACGAATACCTCGACCTAGCGAAGCACAACACGAAAAAGGCAGTCCTCTTTTTTTGTATTCAACCAAGAAAACCCCCGCCACCTGGAGAAGCCAGGGTTCCCTTTGTTCGGTGTCCGGGGAAGAGAAAGGAATCTATTCGGGAAGCGCTTACCAGCCCCTTTACCGATACCAAGAGGAAGCAGGAATTAGACCAATAGGGCACTGCTCTCCGCCTGTCGTAACAACAACAAAAGTCTATACCGGAATTTCATTACCTTATTCCTTAAACCCTAAAACGGAGACATTGGTACAAGAGGAGGCTCGAGAGACCGCGAGCGTAATATACGCTACCATCGGAGAGACTTTAGCCACATCTTAACCCATGGTTGAAGAATGAGGCGATCAAGAAAGTCGTGGGCCTCGTAGTACCCGCATACGACAACTCTGTGGAGCTTTAGGTTTCAAACGGTAAAGCTTATCTGATTTTATTTATTTTAGAATTTTTTCTCGAATAAATCATGAATTTTCTAGGATATTATTAAGGATATCCATTCTAGAATTCTTCTCATTACCTCTCATGGGAAAAAGCCCCTCGCTTAGCCCCGCTCTTTGGTTTAGGATGGATCCGGACTGGAAGCGAAAATACCGTAAAAATTCCACCTCTTAGAAAGAAAAGAACTTAAATAAAAATACTTAATAGCATGGCGATACATTTATACAAAACTTCTACCCCGAGCACACGCAATGGAACCGTAGACAGTCAAGTGAAATCCAATCCACGAAATAATTTGATCTATGGACAGCATCATTGTGGTAAAGGTCGTAATGCCAGAGGAATCATTACCGCAAGGCATAGAGGGGGAGGTCATAAGCGTCTATACCGTAANTAGTTTAGGCGCCGCCTTCCAGACTTCTAAAAGCGGGTGAAGGCCGAGGATGGCCTACGGTGCGTCTTATCTGAAGGGAACACTATAGTCCCCCGAACCACATTTTCTAAACGAACCAGAGCCAATCCGAATTGATCTTGACCTCAAAAACAGAAAGAGAAAAAAAAAATGTCTTCGTGGCAACTATGTTATACCGTTCGTGCCCCTCACCAGCTATTAGAGCGGGATCCACTTTTTGGGGAACAAGACCTGACCAGGTTTGAAAGTTCAAGAAGCCTTGATCAACTATAAGAAAGTACTAGTTTTCCACAGTGACAAGGACTTCGATCGAGCGAGAACTTATAAGGAAGGCCTTCATTGCCCTTTGAAAAAAGTAAAAAAAAAAAAGGACTTGCTCCTGTAGTAGAACCTTTATTCAGCAATTGCAGCAACTGATTGTATTGTTCCCTGGTGAAAAATTGAGCGTTTTCAACACTGCTGCTTGGTTGATATGTAGTTGCAATTGATGAAATTGTCATTCCTTGTTGTCCAGTTGTGTCAATCATGACTGCATTTGCTTTCTTCTTCTGCTTGAAATCTGGTGGATATCCAATAAATTTGTAACAATTCTCCTTTAATGCCCTTTCTTGTTACAAAAATTCACATTTCATTAGTTTGTAACACTTATTTCTAGTATGGACTTTCAAATGACGAAAATCACATTCTAAACTATAATTTCTCCTTGGTCTAGATGTAGAATGGGCAGTAAACAAAGCAGTAGGATCATTATGCCCAGCTTTCCCATAGGTACCACCAGTAATCAACTTTCTGCTTTCATCCTGAACCACCATATCATAAGACTTATCTATAGATGGTAAAGCTGGCATCAGTAGAATCTGGCTCCTTGTTTTCTCAAAGTTATCATTCAATCCCATCAAACATTGAAGCAGTCGTTGATACTCCAGTTGATCAACATACTCAGTGGTTGATGGAGGAGGTGGCAGTATCCAATCATATTCTGCCCAGAGATCTTTTAACTTGGTAAAATAAGTTGATACAGACGAAATCCCCTGTGTTAAAGTAAATATTCCTTGTGCAGGTAATACAACCTTGATGCGTTTACTTTGTCAAATCGCTCCTTGGATTCCTTCGTTGGCTATTTGACGTTAATTGACTTAACTGAGTATTTTACTTCCTTTACTAGCATGCTATATTTTCTTCATAAATTTCCTATTGACTAGAATTAGTATGACTTGCCCTATAATTGTTTATCAGAGATTGGAATATCTGTACGTTGGTGTCAAGCATGCCCGTGAGTCGTATATTGTGATTTATATGATCTTCCCTTAAGTGATACTTAGGATTAGATAGATAATTATCCATGTTGATGGTATTTTCCTCGGTGTTGCCTATTATTGAGCATTTGATTCAAGTTGGATTTTATTCTGTGAAGCAAATTATTTAGGTAAGATTGGTTATAGCTGTTTCCCATTGCCGGGATGACTTGATTTCTTATTGTTGACCTGAATATTGTGGATATGTTGTTATGTCTTGTTTCTCTCTGGTTCAGCTGTGTTCTTTACGCTCATTATTTCTTTCGGTGTTTATTCCTCGTGAATGAGTTCTACTGTGTTGGTGATTTAAGTTCTTGATTTGATTGGCCGTCGTACATGGCAGTTCTATCTTTTGTTGCCTTGTGAGTGCTGTGGCGATGTACGATGTTTCTGTCTTGTTGTGGTTCTATTCCTGTACTGCATTGCATATTTAAATTGGGACTACAGACGAGATTTTAGGAGCTTTTCCCCCTGTAATGCATTGCATATAGGGGTGTTCATAAAAACCTGAAAAACCAAACCAAACCGACCAAAAACACCGATATTTTTTGGTTTGGTTTGGTTTTGGTTTTGAATTTTAAAAACCGATTAAATTTGGTTTGGTTTTGGTTTTAGTCAAAAAATAACCGAACCAAACCGACTATAGGTAGCTATTTTCAAATTTATTATTACACATATATATATATATATGTATATTTTTATACAAGGTTTCAAATATTTTATGGTGAATGTTAATCGTTTGCACATTTAGTACAGTTTTTACCTTTATATTCTAGTTTGATTGGTAGTTTTCTTTTGTTAAGTGTAAGAATCCATTTCACGTATAAAAAAAATTATTTTTAGTTGATTCCTTAAATTATTCATCACTATTTGATTCAATTATTATCAATATATTTTAGTAAATAATAGATTTCTCAAAGGGCAATTGACTTGATAGTGTCACGTTGATAATGTGGTTGCCGGAATATGTGTTTGGTAGTGTATGTCTTATATTTAAGAAACAACCGACAAATAACCAAAAAAACCGAAAAAACGACATAAACCGAATCGAGAAAAAACCTACTTAATTGGTTTGGTTTGGTTCTAATATTTGAAAAACCGACTTACTTGGTTTGGTTTCTTTTTAGGGAAAAATCGATCCAAACCGAACCATGAACACCCCTAATTGCATATCTAAGTTGGGACTACATACGAGATTCCGGGAGCTTTCCCCCTGTACTGCATCGCATACTTAAATTGGGACTATGGACGTATTCCGTGAGCTTTCCCCCTGTACCGCGTTGCATGAAAAATTCTGAGTTACGGACTGAGTTCCGGTGTTTTATCATTGAAGAGATTTGGATCGAAAGTATATATATATATATATATATATATATGAGGGAAAAATTGGATATTAATAGCTGCCCCTCTTTATCCAAGAAGGATGAAAGAGTTGTCGGGTAATAAAATGATGACCGATTTTGACCGAATGGGGTGATTTTGGAAAATATAGGCCGAACCCTGGTTACTGAGTTGCCTACATATCCCCAGTTTTACAGGAATCNATATATATATATATATATTGAAAAGTATTTGTCTTGCAGAAGAATGATATTTGAAAGAGCAGTTATTGTGAAAATATATTTGAACACCACATATTTTGAACTAACTACGTTTTAAAGATCCCTCTTTATAAAAAATAAATAAATATATATAAACATACATTCAAAGAAAGTATGTTTCAAAGAAGATTTCTCTATTCCGAACTGATTATATTTTTAAAGCTTTGGATATAAACTCACGATTTAAAGGTTCTCACTCGAAGAATTGACCAGCTTTATTGAGTTTATTGGCTAAGGCCTGATGTGAACAAATTGATGCAGTGCTGAGTTACTAGTGTTTTCAATGTGTTGTGGTTTCCGACATTTGTCTTGCACTCTGGACATCCTTCTTGCGTATTTCTATATGTTGTTCCGTTGATTTATTTGTTGCAATTCTTTCTGCATTATATTGTCATGTTGTTAATTATATCAGAAATCTTTAGATAGATATTATGTTTCGGTCATTTTTATATTTATGTCTTTTTACTTATTAGACCAGTGGTGTCATGACTAGTCCTCGTCACTACTTCACCGAGGTTAGTCTTGATACTTACTGGCACCGCTGTGGTGTTCTCATACTACACTTCTGTGCATTTTTGTTTTGCACAGATCCAGGTATTGATTGTTGCTAGCTGCATGGGTCATTGCCGAGGAGACTCAGGGTAAACCTGCTGCTGCATTCGCAGGCTTCGGATTCACCTTCCTGTTTATTTCAACTGTACTTACTTATTTCTAGACAGTTGTATTTAGATTTTGTAGAATATATTCGGTAGAGCTTATGACTTGTATTACCGGGTCTTTGGGAATTTGTATATTCTGTCAAGATTCCATATCGAGATTGTTATATTTCCTTTATTGTTGTTGTTGTTCAGTGAAATGTTAGGCTTACCTAGTCCCTAAGACTAGGTGCCATCACGATACCCAACGGGGGGAAATTCGGGTCGTGAAAGTTGATATCAGAGCTCTAGGTTCGTAGGTGCTACGATTCATAAGCGAGTTTAGTAGAGTCTTGCGGAGCGGTACGGAGACGTCTGTACTTATCTTCGAGAGGCTACGGAAACTATTAGGACAATTTCACTTCCTTCATTCCTATCGTGCGAGTTCATTGATCTTGAAGTTTGAAACTATCGTTACATTCTCTCACCGATGGTGAGGACACGAGTTGCGGTACCTGATGATGTTACCCGAAGCAAGTGTCGCAAGGGTCAGAGGCAGAGGCCGACGAGGAGCACGTGCCACAGTTAAGATGCCTGTCAGAGCAGTCGTGGAGGAGCCGCCAGCAGTTCTAGTTGGGGGGTCAGGTACTGGAGGTGCCTGTGGCTACCCCGTACTTCACGAGGCGTGGGCATAGTTTTTGAGTATGATTGGTACACTGACACGGGCAGGGTTGATTCTAGTGCACCAGTTGCTTCACATATCAGGGGAGGAGTTCAGACTCCCACAATCTACACTCCAGAGCAGTGAGATCATGTTGGTTGGGTTCCAGTTGTCATGGCAGCACGACATGTGGTTTCAGTTCAGCCGAGGTTAGAGTAGCAGCATCAGAGGAAGAATACCTTGGACTTGAGAGGTACTGGAAGTACCACCCTCTTATCTTTCAGTGGATTGGCGGCGGATGATGCCCTGAGTTTCCTAGAGGGGTGTCACTACATTCTTCGTACGTCAGGTGTTGTGGAGACGAGCGGGATTTCTTTTGTCACGTCTCAGGTGCAGAGTAGTGGGTTGATCAGTGGTGACGGCATATGAGTTGGGGTCACCTGGCCGAGTTAGCTTCAGTAGCATGGATTCAGTTTTTGGAGATGTTTTGAGGGAGGTTGCATTTCAGTTCCCTCGGGATGTACGGCGCGCGGAGTTTGAGCGGTTGCGTCAGGGCGCTATGTCACTATTGGAGTATGCCGTTAGATTCAGTGAGTTGTCTAGATATACACCTCATTTGGTTGCTTCAGCTAGGAGATGATTCCATAGAGTCATTGAGAGATTCAGACATGTTATTCGGTTCAGCGGGACTCGAGAGTTAGAGTAGGATGACCCGTTTCAGCAGGTAGCACGGATCGCTCGCCGGTTAGAGAGCATGTGTGACCGGGAGCGAGGGAACATACGAGATCAGGGAGAGAGTTTAGGGAGGCAAGGAGGCCTCGCAGACCGGAGAAATTTACTGGTCCATATTATGGGGGCAAGATACGACATGGTAGAGAATTTTGGGTCAACCAGTTCAGTTTGCATTACCAGCTTCGCATGGGGGTTTTCAGGTACTCATAGGTCTCAGAGGATTCGTATTGTATGTTTTCCACAGCCTCGTCGGCAGAAAGGTTGTTTTGAGTGTGGAGATGTTAGCCACAGGGTGAGAGATTGTTCTAGGATTCAGGAAGGTGTGTTATAGCAGGGTATTCGGGTGAGTAGAGAGCGCCCAAGAGGGGGAGGCCCGACCCGTTGATGTGTTTCATATAGTAGGCTGGAGGCCGTTGTTTCGGGTATTATCACAGGTATGATTTGATGTATTACAGAGGGGCACCAATTGTATTCCACTATAGTTCTGTTGGTCAACACGAGTTTCCCTTATTTGTTGCTTCATTTATGAGTGATTTTCATGTTTTACACTCTATTTTTGTGTTTACTCCTGTTGGGAGATTCTATGAGTAGTAGCCCCTGTTTGTCGTAGTTTTATTCATCCTTGATAGTGGTGACACTGGAAGTGAGTCCTTGTTGTTCTACGTGGTAAGCTTTATGTGATTTCCCTAAGTATTTTGTTTACAAGTTGTGATTGATACTCCATTGAGATGTGAGTTCAGTTAGCGTTATGATTTTATCAGCTGAGATGAATTAGTGGAGGAATTTCAATTGGTATGATATATTTTCGGTATGTGATTCAAAGTTGAGGGTGAGGTCCTCGTGATATTTGTGATTCAATATATTTAGACTGAGTTGAGTACCGCGGTGGGAATTGTTATCAGGATGGGATCCTTGTGATTTGTTCGTGTGCTTTGCTTCTTCCTTGTTATATTGCTTGTGTAAGTTAGTATTGATAGGGAGTTGTGCCTATGGTCTCGTTTGATAGTTCCTTTATATGTTTTCTTTTCATACTCAGTCATTCTCGTTATGTGCTCCTTTAGTTTTAGCTTGCGGGATGTGTGCCCGGTGGTGATAGTTGTGGCTTGGTAATTCGGGTGTTTAATAATGAAATCTTCGTGTTTATTGCATCATTATCAGTATTATTGGGTTTGGAAACAGTGTTCTTTCAGATGTGGGGCTAATTGCCAATGTTGAATTGATTTCGGAGCTATTGTGATCAAAAGTGTTAATTGAGCCTATGTGGATGTGCTATGTTGCGTGGTCGTGACTTATGGGTGTAGTCAGGAGTTGATGCAGCTGGTTGAGGCTAATGCCGGATATGGATTTAGAATCGGGCCTTCTGTAAATGAGTAGAAGATGAGAAAGTAGAGGTATGAGGCTTTTTGGTGGTGATGGGAAGGCTATATTGCAGTTGTGATTGTGTCATCAGGCTTATGTAGGTTGGAGTGACGTGGGATCACCCGTGGGTGTGTGTGTTGGAAGTGTGCAATCAGTGATTGGATGAGTTCAAGGTGAATCTTGGCACGTTTGAGGACGAACATTGGTTTTAAGAGGGGGAGAATGTAACGACCCGACCGGTCGTTTGGAGAATTTAAGCTTCGTTCGGTGGCGCAAGGTCATGAACAACTTCACATGGTGTATATCGACATATGTGTGTTGTTAGATTCAGTTACCGGATAACCCGGATCGAATTGGAAGAAAAATTTCAGTTTTGGAAGCTTAAGTGATGGGAGTTGACCGGAGGTTTGACTTTTGTGTGAACGGCCTCGGAATGAGTTTTGGGTTAAGGTCAACAGCTTCGTATGATGATTTTGGACTTAGGCGTGCGTCCGGAATTGGTTTTGGGAGGTCCGTAGAGTGGTTTGAGGTAATTTGGCGAAAGTTAGAATTTCGGCGATTTCGGACCGATAGGTGAAATTTTGATATCGGGCTCGGAATGGAATTCCGGAAGTGGCTGTTGGTCCGTAGTGTTAATTGCGACTTGTCTGCAAAATTTTACGTCATTCCGGGTTGAATTGATAGGTTTCGACGCGAGTCTTGATATTTGATGTTTTGAAAATTCATAAGTTTGATTTTTGGGTTGATTCATCGTTTTAGTGTTATTTTATGTGTTTTGAAACCTCGAGCGAGTCCGTGTTAGATTATATGACTTGTGTGTGTGGTTGAACGGGGTCCCGGGGGCCTCGGGTGTGTTTCGGATAGGTTTCGGATCGATTTTTCCTCATTTTCACTGCTGTTATAATCTGCTGTCCCCTGCTTCCTTTTTTTTTTTTTATTCCTCGCTACTTCCTTATTCCCTATTTTTGTGTAAATCCGACTGTTAAGAAAATGAATTATTTCCTTGTCGTTATGAGGTGAAGTTCTCTTCTGGATCATTGTCCTTTGCTACTATCCCAACTCTTTACTCTATTAGACTTGCTCCAACGTAACATTTTCCTTCATAATAAAATAGTTCTTTATCTTCCAAAGTACATTTGATTGCAGAAGTCGAAAGTCCATTACGGTAGAAGCTAATATACTAAGTGAATTCGATTTTTTTGCAATTTCATTTGTACCAATCATCTTCCCAACAACAGAAAATTTTAGATTCATAATGAATCTCTTGCGTCCTACTTTTTCTTATTGTAAAAGAAATTATAGGTGAAGTAGGGGGCAGAATCTGCAGATTTTACTGAGTTAACAAACAAAGAACCATGGCTTTCATCGACAAAGTTGGTTGTAAAACCAGATATGCTGTTTGGGAAGCATGGAAAGAGTGGCTTGGTCGCATTGAATCTGGATCTAGTAGGAGTTGTCGAGTTTCTCAAGCACGACTTGGTATGGAGGTCGAAATGGGTGGCTGCAAGACACCTATAGCAGCATTTATTGTTGAACCATTTGTTCCCCATGACCAAGAATATTACCTTTCCATAGTCTCTGGAAGGTTGGGGTGCTCTATTAGCTTTTCAGAATGTGGAGGCATTGAGATTGAAGAGAACTGGGACAAGGTCAAGACAATATTCCTTCCAACAGAAAAAAATATTGACCCTAGAAGCGTGTGCTCCACTGATTGCTACTCTGCCCTTGGAGTGGATTGTGAGCCGTTCGGAGATTTTTTCGCCCGAGAAGTCCATTTTTGAATACCAGGTTGTCGTCTTTGAGGTAAGTATCTTGTCCAATCTTGTGTGGGGAAACTACCCCTTAGGATTGAGTCTTATTTGTTGATTGTAGTCCGTGTATGCGAGGTAACGAGTGCGTACCCGGACTTATTTACTAATAGATTGCCCTTTTAGGATCCGTAGGTCCTTATGTTACCTGTGTATGAATTGTAATTGTTACGTTTGAATCCTTGGTTGTTAATTTCACCCTTTCCTACTCAAATTAGAATTACTTGTTTTTGGATTCCTTCGTTGGCTATTTGACCTTAATTGACTTAACCGAGTATTTTACCTTCTTTACTAGCATGCTATATTTTCTTCATAAATTTCCTATTGACTAGAATTAGTATGACTTGCCTTATAATTGTTTATCAGAGATTAGAATATCTGTACGTTGGTGTCAAGCATGCCCGTGAGTCGTATATTGTGATTTATATGATCTTCCCTTAAGTGCTACTTAGGTTTAGATAGATAATTATCCATGTTGATGGTACTTTCCTCGGTGTTGCCTATTATTGAGCATTTGATTCAAGCTGAGTTTTATTCTGTGAAGCAAATTGTTTAGGTGAGATTGGTTATAGCTGTTTTTCCTTGCCGGGATGATTTGGTTTCTTGTCGTTGACCTGAATATTGTGGATATGTTGTTATGTCTTGTTTCTCTCTAGTTCATTTGTGTTCTTTACGCTCATTATTTCTTTCGGTGTTTATTCCTCGTGAATGAGTTCTACTGTGTTGGTGATTTAAGTTCTTAATTTGATTGGCCGTCGTGCATAGCATTTCTATCTTTTGTTGCCTTGTGAGTGTTGTGGCGATGTACGATGTTTCTGTCTTGTTGTGGTTCTATTCATGTACTGCATTGCATATTTAAATTGGGACTACGGACGAGATTCCGGGAGCTTTCACCCCGGTACTGCATTGCATATCTAAGTTGGGACTACGGACGAGATTCCGGGAGCTTTCACCCCTGTACTGCATTGCATATCTAAGTTGGGACTACGGACGAGATTCCGGGAGTTTTCCACTTGTACTGCATTGCGTATTTAAATTGGGACTACGGACGTATTGCGGGAGCTTTCCCCCTGTACCGCATCGCATGACAAATTCTGAGTTACAGACTGAGTTCCGGTGGTTTATCATTGAAGAGATTTGGATCGAAAGTTATATATATATATATATATATATATATATTAAAAAGTATTTGTCTTGCAGAAGAATGATATTTGAAAGAGCAGTTATTGGGAAATATTTGACCACCACGTATTTTGAAGTAACTATGTTTTAAAGATCCCTCTTTATAATAAATAAATAAATATATATAAACATACATTCAGAGAAAGTATGTTTCAAAGAAGATTTCTCTATTCCGAACTGATTATATTTTTAAAGATTTGGATATAAACTCACGATTTAAAGGTTCTCACTCGAAGAATTGACCAACTTTATTGAGTTTATTGGCTAAGGCCTGATGTGAACAAATTGATGCAGTGTGGAGTTACTAGTGTTTTCAATGTGTTGTGGTTTCCGACATTTGTCTTGCACTCTGGCCATCCTTCTTGCGTATTTCTATATGTTGTTCCGTTGATTTATTTGTTGCAATTCTTTCCGCATTATATTGTCATGTCGTTAATTATATCAGAAATCTTTAGATAGATATTATGTTTCGGTCATTTTTATATTTATGTCTTTTTACTTATTAGACCAGTGGTTTCATGACTAGTCCTCGTCACTACTTCACCGAGATTAGTCTTGATACTTACTGGGCACCGCTGTGGTGTGCTCATACTACACTTCTGTGCATTTTTATTTTGCACAGATCCAGGTATTGATTGTTGCTAGTCATTGCCGAGGAGACTCAGGGTAAACCTGTTGTTGCGTTCGCAGGCTTCGGAGTCACCTTCCTGTTTATTTCAACTGTACTTACTTATTTCTAGACAGTTGTATTTAGATTTTGTAGAATAAATTCGGTAGAGCTTATGACTTATATTACCGGGTCTTTGGGAATTTGTATATTCTGTCAAGATTCCATATCGAGATTGTTATATTTCCCTTATTGTTGTTATTGTTCAGTGAAATGTTAGACTTACCTAGTTCCTAAGACTAGGTGCCATCACGATACCCAACAGAGGGAAATTTGGGTCGTGACACTATGGTTAACCTACCTCCTTTACAGTTTAATTTATGGCGATCCTTCAAGTGCAATAATAGTTATGTTTTATTAGAGTGTGAAGCATTAATTGTTGGCATGTAACGACCCGACCAGTCGTTTTGAGAATTTAAGCGACGTTCGGTGGCGTAAGGTCTTGAACATCTTCACATTTTGTATATTAACCTGCGTGCGTGGCTGGATTCAGTTACCGGATGATCCGGAGTCGAATTGGAAGAAAAATTTCAATTTTTGAAGCTTAGCTGATGGAAGTTGACCGGAGGTTTAACTTTTGAGTAAAGGGCCTCGGAAAGAGTTTTGGGTGACGTCAACAGCTTCGTATGATGATTTTGGACTTAGGCGCGCGTCCGGAACTGGTTTTGGAGGTCCGTAGAATAATTTGAGGCAATTCGTCGAAAGTTAGAATTTCGGTGATTTCGGCCGATAGGTAAAATTTTGATATCGGTCTCGGAATGGAATTTCGAGAGTGGCTGTAGGTCCGTTGTGTCATTTATGACTTGTCTGCAAAATTTGGCGTCATTCCGGGTTGAATTGATAGGTTTCGGCACGAGTTTTGATATTTGAAGACTTGAAAATTTATAAGTTTAATTTTTGGTTTGATTCGTCATTTTGGTATTGTTTTATGTGATTCGAGACCTCGAGCGAGTACGTGTTAGGTTATATGACTGGTTTGTGTTTTTAGACGGGGTCTCGGGTGTGTTTCAGATGGGCTTCAGGTCAAATTTCCCTTATTTTTCACTGTTGATCTGCTATCTGATGTTTCCTTCTATGTGATCGCATAGTTATTCATGCGATCGCATAGTGTAATGTTGACCAGCCCAATTTTTACTCTATGTGATCGCATCAATTCATACGCGATCGCATAGAACATTTTTGGTCAGTAAACATTTTCCTTGTATGCGATCGCATCATTTCATACGCGATCGCATAGCACATTTTTGGTCAGTAAATATTTTCCTTCTATGCGATCGCATCAATTCATATGCGATCGTATAGAACATTTTTGGTCAGTAAATATTTGTCCTTCTATGCGATCACATCATTTCACACGCGGTCGCATAGCACATTTTTGGTCAGTAAATATTTTCCTTCTATGCGATCGCATCAGTCCTTACGCGATCGCATATCACATTTTAGGCCAGTAATTATTTTCCTCTACGCAATCGCACTTAAACTCTCGCGATCACGATGCTTAAAAACCTGGGCAGAATATAAGTTTTCAAAATCGGGGGTTTTACTATTTTTATCATATTTTGACTTCTAGAGCTCGGTTCTTGGCGATTCTTTGAGAGGTTTTCACACAAATCAAATGGGTAAGTGTTCTTCCACTAGAATTAAATATATTTCATGAATTATTTCTTGTTTTTATCATTTAATTTGTGTTTTGGGTTGAGGAAAATGTGGGTTTTGAAAGGAAATTCCTAAATTTAAAAATCATGATTTAAGGGACCAAATGATATCGGAATTGGATAAATTTTGTATGGTTGAACTCGTATCGGAATGGGTAGTCGGATTTTTGTAAAATTTGTCGGTTCCGAGGTGCGGGCCCAGGGGTCGATTTTTATAATTTTGTAAAGATTGAAACTTTATTATTCAGAATAGTTCCTTATACGTTTTATGTGTATTTTGAAGTTGTTTTAGTTGATTTGAGTCGTCCGGGGATCTTTTCGCTCGAGAAGTCCATTTTTGAGTACCGGGTTATCGTATTTAAGGTAAGTATCTTGCCTAACCTTGTGTGGGAGAACTACCCCTTAGGATTGAGTCTTCTATGTTGATTGTAGCCCGTGTACGCGAGGTGACGAGTGCGTACTCGAACATATTTGCAATAGGTTGGCCTTTTAGGATTCGTAGGTCCTCATATTACCTGTGTATGAATTTGTAATTGTTACATTTGAGTCTTTGATTGCTAGTTTCACTTCTTCCTGTTCAAATTAGAAATTATTTTCTTAGTGTTCCTTTGTTTCTTATTTGATCTAAATTGACTTAGATGAAGACTTTACTTTTCCTACCGGTGTGCTATACCTTCCTTCATAAACTGCTTATTTGACTAGAATTAGCAAAAATCTCAGCCTATAATTATTTAGCAGTAATTGGAATATCTATACGTTGGTGTCAAGCATGCCCGTGAGTTGTACATTGGGATTTATATGATTTTTCCTTAAGTGCTACTTAGGTTTAGTTGACAACCGTCCATGTTGATGATATTTCCTTGGTGTTGCCTATTTACTGAGCATTTATTCAAGATGAGTTTATTCTGTGAAGCTAATTGTCTAAGTGAGATTGGTTATAGCTGCTTCCCTTGCCGGGATGATTTGGTTTCCTTGGTTGTGAACTTAAGTATGAAGAATCGTTGCTATATTTGCCTTGTTTTCCCCTCGTTATGTTGTTTCTCTTTGTTCTTGGCATTTCCTTCAGTGGCTACTTCTTATGAGTGAGGTTTTACCATTCTTGTGATTCAAGTCTTTGTATTGATTTGCCCATCGTACCTTGCATTCTGTCTTTTGTTGCTTTTGCGCCTGTTGTGGCAATGTATGTTGTTTCTGTCGCATTCTGGTTGTTTTCCTCAGTGGCTGCATTGCATATTAAAACTGGGACTACAAACGAGATTCCGGGAGCTTTCCCCCTGCATTGCATTGCATATTTAAATTGGGATTACAGACGAGATTCCGGGAGCTTTTCCCCTGTACTGCATTGCATATTTAAATTGGGACTACGGATGTATTCGGGGAGCTTTCCCCTGTACTGCATGACAAATTCTGAGTTACGGATTGAGTTCCGGTAGATTTATCTTGAGGAGATTATGATCGAAAAGCTATATTTCAAAAGTATATTTGAAAAGCATTTGTCTTGCAGAAAATGGTGTTTGAAAATCATTTATTGGGAAAGTATATTTGAAAATCACGTATCTTGAAAGAACTATGTTTTTAAGATTTCTCCTTCTAAAAATATACATATATATGCATTCAGAGAAAGTATGTTTCAAAGAGGATCTTTCTACACTGAAATGATTATATCTTCAAAGCTTTGCTATTTAAGAGTTTTCACCAATTTATTGGGTTTATTGGCTAAGGTCTGATGCGAACAAACTGATGCAGTGCTGAGTTACCAGTGTGTTTATTGTGTGGTAGTTTTTTTTCCCGGTTTTGGCTCGTATTTTCTGTCCATTCTTCTGGTATTATTATGTTGTTCCGTTGATTACTTTTTGGTAATTCCTTCCGCATTTTATTGTCATGTTGTTAACTAATCGTAAAACCTTTAGATAGATATTATGTCCGGTCATTTCTATATTGATGCCTGTTTAAATTTATTAGACCAGTGGTGTCTCGACTAGTACTCGTCACTACTTCACTGAGGTTAGTCTTGATACTTACTGGGCACCGTTGTGGTGTGCTCATACTACACTTCTGCGCATTTTTGTGTGCAGATCCAGGTAATTATTGTTAGTAACTGCGTGGATCATTGACGGGGAGACTCAAGGTAACCTGTTGTTGCGTTCGCAGGCTTCGGAGTCACCTTCTTGTATTTATTATTCATACCATGTTGTATTCATTCCGAACAGTGGTAATTAGGGATTTTAGAGTAAATTCGTAGAGCCTATGACTAGTATTACCAGTTTGGGGAATATTGTAACTATGTCAAGACTTCTATTTCAAGACTGCTAGATTTCGTTTATTATTGTTGTTATTCTCTAAATGTTAGGCTTACCTAGTCCCTAAGACTAGGTGCCATCACGATACCCAACAGAGGAAAATTTGGGTCGTGACATGGCAGTATTTGTTAGGGCATCTCCAACCTTTACCCCCATTTTGGTCCTCAAAATGGGATTTTCCCATTTCGGGGACAACTTACTCCAATCATTCCCCCATTTTTCCCCCCAAAAGAGAATATTCTTCTTTATATTCTTCTCTCTCTCTTCTATATTATATTATTATCTTTCATTTCAATTTTATTTTTTAAATTCCATTAAACAAATTTCATCTGTTATTTTTATTAATTTGTAATTCCCATTAAAACAATTTCATAAAATTTTAAATAATATAATTTGTAAGAAATTATTATACATTAACTAATAATTTAAATAAAAGTGAAATCATTGTGATACAAGATTAATTAAATACATATTACATAACGATAAAATTAATTCGAAATATTAATATTCAACTTCAACCTCTAGTATTCTACCATAAATGATTTATTAATGCATTACGAAGTGCAAAATGAGCATCTTTGTCCTTAATTCTTCTATGTCGAGCTAAAAATTCTTGAAATCGTGAATTTTCATCTACTGCCATTTCTACTGTTGGAGGTGAACCTTCTAAATCATCTTGAATTGGTGCATTAAGATCACGCTCATTCTCTATTATCATGTTTTGGAGTATAATACATGTAGTCATTATATGATGTAGCACTTCTTTTTGCCAAAAATGTGAGGGTCCTGCAACAATTGCAAAACGTTGTTGCAAAACTCCGAATGCACGTTCAACATCTTTTCGACATGATTCTAGTTTCACCGCAGAGTATTTCTTTTTGCGGAACGTGGATCACGAATAGCGATTTTGAGAAGTTTAACGATGGCGATTTTGGAAGGAAAAAATCAAGAAAGCAAGACTATGCTAATATATCATCGGAGTTTAAGACTCCTACCCCTGATTCACCCTATCTATCATCTCCTAACTTATCATCATTTTCAGTAAATTTAAATGAGGATGTTTCAAGTGATTCCACATCATCACAACGGCCTAGTGGGGTGAAGAAAGCAAAAATGAAGAGAAAAATTGACGAAGATTATATGAAGACAATCCAATCAGAAAATAATCGGATGGTTGGGGCGATGCATAATGCAACCGATGCAAAAAAAAGAAGTTTTGGCTGTTCAAAAAGAAAAACTAAGAGTAAAAGAAAATGAAAGAAGAAAATAAAGTTTTAATTATGGATGTGGATTCTATTTTCGATAAGACTCGTCGTGAATTTATGCGACAAGAACAACAACGGGTAATGTATAAAAGAAGTCAACAATATCCACAGTCACAACCACAACAGTCCTCGCCCCCATTCACTCAATACTATAATAATTTTGGTGTATCTGGAAACGACATACCTCCCTACTAAGTTATTATGCTATTTACCGTAGTTTCAATTTTCATGTATTTCCAATTTTAATGTATTTTCAATTTTCACTTTTCAATTTTAGCAACATCAATATTTTATATTCACACCTTTCAATTTTAGCAACATCTAATATTTTATATTTGCACCATTCATTTTTGAGACGATTATATATTTTTTGTACAATTATAACTTATAATAAAATTAACTTACAATTTTACATAAAATTAATAAATGCACGAAAATTAATTTATCAAAATTATACGACAAAGTTAAGGTGTAAAATAATATTATAAAGATATTACAGAAACATAATTAGGTATATATAAAGAGATAAATTAAAAGAGTTAAATAATATAATAATAATAAAATATGCATGAATAGTAATGAGAGAGATGAATAGTGTACCCCCATATTTGGAGGAACACTATTATCCCCCATTTTGGGAGCAAAAATGGGGGATGGTTGGAGTTTCATTATGGCAATAGTTGCCCCTTATTGATACCCAATTTTTCTCCAAATTATTTTCAAACTTGCATATATACCTTCAAAATCACTCTTTACAGTAATTGATATTTTTCCATAATTTTCCGTATTTTTATCAAATTATTTTCCTGTTTAGTTAATATTTTTATGTTCCATAATTATTCATAATTATGCATAAAGGATATTATAAATGATTTCAAGATATCTTCTTTCTCAATATGTTATTCATAATCCTATTTAGCTCCATTAAAATTTAATTGTTTCGCAAATTAACCAATATTGGCATTATGTAGCTAATTTCAGCAACTTTGCGATAATAGCACAAATATACATTTATATCATTTTTAAAAGAAACAACTGATCATTTTATATTTTTTATAGTAGTTAACTATCTTACTTTCATTTATTTGGTTTTAATTTCANTTAATATCCTACCCGACCCAACCCCCAAATCAATCTAAGCCGTTGATCAATTTAGATCAACGACACATATTTCTATTTCCTTAATTAATTCCTAACCAAACCCCCGACCCCTCTCATTCACACCCCTCATTTGCTATCTCTCGTTCTCTCTATATCTCTCTCTATTCTTCTCTGGTTCTCTCTAGAAGCCTCCCTTGGCTTCTCTCCTCCGATGGATTCCGTTCGTCTTCTCCGGCTGGTTCTCTCACCGGAAACCATGGTTCCTCATCATTTCCTGGTTATCTATCCTCCTTGCACCGGTCCAGCGATACCCTAAAGCCCTCAGGCGAACCTAGAGCGGTTCACTCACCTCTCATGGTCCCCATGCCACTTTCCGACCTCCCCCGGCTGTTTGAGTAAGAACTACAACCTTTCTGGCTTAAGCCGGTGACGTCTTTGAGGTTTTTCCTACCTCTCTGGGTTCCACGAAACCCTAACCCTATGTATTTTTTATTTTCTCTAGATCTGCTTTAGATCTACGATATTACGAAGCTTCTTTACATGTTCTTCTCTGAAAAAACCTTCATCTTTAACGATCTTTCATTTCAAAAACTAGGGTTTCTTAACCCCTTTCAAAAACGATTCTTCTTTCGATTATAAGTGTTTTCTACTATGTTTAAACGATTCTCTTATGCTTTTCTTGCTACTTGACTAATTATGCTAAAAGCCCTAATTTTAGGTTGTCTCTGACAATGGGTTCGATTAATCCGTATTTGTATGTGTTCCTCGTGAATATCCGGTGCTTTCATGCATGTTTTATATATTCTTGTGCTCTAATTTGTTGTTAGGGTTCTGATTCTCTAATATTCCTCTAACTATTCGCTTAGGGTTTCTCTGACTTTTGTTCGATATGTGTTATTTATCGTCTAATAAGTCTGATTAGTGGTTTATTGAATTTTTACGTAATACTCTTTACTGATTTTATGTATCTCCCTCAGAACTGTGGTATTTTCCTAGAACTGTGATTCTGTATATTTTCTTAGAATTCTTTACTGATTTTCGAATATTTCCTTACTTGTGTGATACTTTCCTTAGTTGGTATTGATTCCCTGTGATTGGGTTCTCACTCGATATTTTCTTGACTACTTTGCAGAATTAAATTATGCTATGTCTTAACTTTTTCGTATATAAACATGTTGTCAATTACTCCCATATACTTTCCTTATACATCCTGTATTCAGTCCTAATTGCATGCTATATACTTTTACTACTCCCATTAGGGTAAGAATTAGTTTCTAATTGATTCATTGCCTTATTTAACATAACTTGTGCCCGTTTGAACTATGACTCCCTAATTAAAGGGAGTCTGAGTCTTAATTGATTCTTATTGGTCTTAGTTCCATAATTTACTGCTTAACTATGATCTCTGCCTTATTTACTACCTAGTTTCAAAACTATATATACTTCTAGTCTTTCAATAACAAGACACGGACAAGACACACTGTTCTAAGCTCTCTCTTACACACAAACATATATTGTCTTGCTTCTCTTGATGTTACTTGCAACTCAGTCGGCTGCAAGCCAAAACTGAGTGATTCTATTGTGCTATTGCTCTGTTGCCCTACTGTTCTGTTACATCTACACACTACTGCTCTGCCTCTCTTCACTTTGATGCTTTTCATTTCTCTCATTCAACGCGTATGGTTTCAGTTTAAGCCTACAACATATAAAACAATATATTTCTGTTTGTATTAAGATTCCTTCTATTTCTCTTATGCTTCTACTTGTGGTTCTGTTGTTTGCCTTGCAATTAGCATGTCTAGTCTGTCTATGTGATCTCCCTTTAGTTCAACATGTCTACTTTGTCTAGGTGATCTCTCTTTCCCTCTATGTTTAGCATGTCTACTTATATGTTTCATTATTAATATGCCTTACACCCCCCCCCCCGATTCCTAACACTATAAGCAGGTATTCACGATACCTAGTTACTATGTAATCCTTAACCTAATGTGTAACTCTGTCTGGCACCCCCTCAATCTAATGCTATTAAACTCTTTGGCATGAACATTTGTGATAGATTATTGCTGTAACTAGTTAAGTCCTGTAAGACTTCT
>ML297697.1:10076-37931 GCA_005239495.1 Nicotiana undulata
CCCGGACTTCAGGAGACCTTGGCATAGTTCCTGAGTATAATTGGTACATTGACTCAGGCGGTATTGATTCCAGGTGCACCAGCAACTTCACAGACCGGGGAAGGAACTCAGACCCCAACCTCCTACACTCCAGAGCAACGAGATCATGTTGGTCAAATTCCAGTTGTCATGGAAGCACATCATGTGGTTCCAGTTCAGCTCGTGGTTAGAGAAGCATCATTTGAGGAAGAGCAACTCAGACTTGAGAGGTACAAGAAGTACCACTCTCCTACCTTCAGTGGATTGACGATAGATGATGCCCAGGGTTTCCTGGAGCAGTGTCACTAGATTCTTCGTACTATGGGTATTGTGGAGACGAGCGGGGTTGCTTTTGTCACGTCTTAGCTCAGAGGAGCGGCTTGTCAGTGGTGGCGGGCATATGAGTTGGGTAGCCAGCCGAGTCAGCTTCACTTACATGGGATCAGTTTTCAGAGATGTTCTTGAGGGAGTTTGCACCTCAGTCCCTCCGAGAGGCATGTCGCATGGAGTTTGAGCAGTTGCGTCAGGGCACTATGTCAGTATTAGAGTGTGCCGTCGGATTCAGTGAGCTGGTCAAATATGCACCTCCCTTGGTTGCTTCAGTTAGGGGGCGAGTCCGTAGATTTATTGAGGGGACCAGGCATGATATTCGGTTCAGCATGACTCGAGTGTTGGAGTCAGATGTCTCATTCCAGCACGTGGTAGGGATCTCTCGCCGGTTAGAGGGCATGTGGGACCGGGAAAGAGAGTACAGACGAGATCAGGAAAGAGAGTACGGAGAGGTGAGGAGGCCTCATAGGCCGGAGAGATATATTGGTCCTTATTATGGATGCAGGGTATGACACGGTAGAGGTTTTGTGGGTCAGCTAGTTCAGTTTGCATTACCTGCTTCGCATGGGGTTTCAGGTACTCATGGGTCTCAGAGTACTCGTGTTGCACAGTTTCCACAGCCACGTCAGCAGAGAGGTTGTTTTGAGTGTGGAGATATCAGCCACATTGTGAGAGATTGTCCCAGGTTCCGGGTAGGTGTGTCATAGCAGGGTATTCATGTGAGTAGAGGGCGCCCAAGAGGGGGAGGCCTGGCCCATTGATGTGTTTCGTACAGTAGAGTGGAGGTCGTTGTGCCAGATTTTATAATTCAGGTATGTTTGATTGTTACATAGGGGCGCCATTTGTTTTTCATTATAGCTCGGTTGGTCGAGACAAGTTCCCTCATTTGTTGTTTCATGTATGAGTGAGTTCCATGCTTTGCACTTTGTTTTGACATTTCCTTCTATTTGAAGACTCTATAAGTGGTAGCGAGTGTCTGTCGTGTTTTTCATTCATCATTGAGAATGGTGAGACTAGAAGTGAGTCCTTGTTGTCGTCATGGTAGGCTTGGTGTGACTTTTCCTGCGTGTTATGGTTACGAGTTGTGATTTGATACTCTATCGAGATGTGAGTTAAGTGAGCATTATGATTTTATTAGCCGAGATGAGTTAGTGGAAATTTTCTATTGGTACGATATATATTCGATATGTGATTTAGAGTTGAGAGCGAGACCCTCATGATCTCTTGTGATTCGATATTTTTGAACCGGGCTGAGTACACCGGTAGAAGTTATATCAGGACGGGATCTTTGTGATTTTTTCATGTTCTTTAATTCTTTCCTTGTTATATTGTTATGTAAGTTAGTATTGATAGAGGGTTGTGCCTGTCAGGCTTGTTCGATAGTTTCCTTATGTGTTTCTCGTTTCATATTCAGTCATTTTCGTTCTGTGCTTCTTTAGTTTTAGCTTGCGAGGTGTGTGCCCGGTGATGTTAATTGTGACTTTGGTGGTTCGGGTGTCTAATTATGATATCCTTGTGTTTCTTGCATCTTTATCAGTGTTATGAGAGGTTGAGACATAGTTCTTTCAGATACGAGGCTAATTGCCAGTGTTGAGTTGATTTCGGGCAGCTATTGTGATCAGAAGTGTTATTATGGGCCTATGTGTGATGTGTTATATTGTGTGGTCATACCTTGTGGGTGTAGTCATGAGTTGATGCAGCTGGTTGAGGCTGATGCCAGATATGGATTTAGAATTGGGTCTTTTGGAAATAAGTAGAAGGTGAAAAATTGAGGTATAAGGCTTATCTGTGGTGATAGGAAGGCAAAATTGGAGTTGAGGTTGGGTCATCAGGCTTATGTAGATTGGGGGTGACGTGGTATCACCCGTTGGTGTATGTTGGAAGTGTGCATTCAGTGATTTGAAGACTTCAAGGCGAATCTTGGCACGTTCGAGGACAAACGCTTGTTTTAAGAGTGGGAGAATGTAACAACCTGACCGGTTATTTTGAGAATTTAAGCTCCGTTCGGTGGCGTAAGGTCTTGAACAACTTCACATTGTGTATATCGACCTGCGTGCATGGTTGGATTCAGTTACCGGATGATCCGGAGTCAAAATGGAAGAGGGATTTTAATTTTGGAAGCTTAAGCAATGAGATTTGACCGGAGGTTTGACTTTTGTGTAAACGGCCCCGGAATGAGTTTTGGGTAATGTCAACAGCTTCGTATGGTGATTTTAGACTTAGGCGCATGTGCGGAATTGGTTTTGCAGGTCCGTAGAGTAATATGAGGTAATTCGACAAAAGTTGGAAAACTTGAAGTTTGGAAAATAGAGAAGTTTGACCACAATTGACTTTTTGGGATATCGGGGTCGGAATGCGATTCCTAGAGTTGGAGTAGCTCCGGGAAGTCAATTGGGACTTGTTTGCGAAATTCGGCGTCATTCCGGGTTGAATTTATAGGTTTCGGCACGAGCTTAGAAGTTTGAAGATTCGAAAGTTCATAAGTTCGATCTATGGTTTGATTCGTCGTTTCGGCGTTGTTTAATGATATTTGAAACCTCGAGCGAGTCCGTGTTAGATATATGACTTGTTTGTGTGTTTTGACGGGGTCCCGGCGGCCTCGGATGTGTTTCAGATGGGCTTCGGGTCATTTTTCCCTATTTTTGCACCGCTGTTTTCTGGTGTCAGATACGCTTCTTCGCGATCGCGAAGTCCCTTCCGCGATCGCGTAGCTTTGTATTTCATACCTTCGCGTTCACGTCCTTACCTACGCATTCTCTTAGGTTCTTTTTTCTTCTTCTCCGTGTTCACGAGCTCATTGTCGCGTTCGCGATGAGCAACCTGGGCAGCCTTCCTTTTTCTTCTTCGCGTTCGCGTGACCCTATTTGCGATCGCAGTAACGTTTCTATCCCTTATACGCGATCACATAAGCTCTTTCGCGATCGTGTATCACATTTTGGTCCAGTTGCTATATTCTTCTACGCGATCGCATCTCTTCTTCCCCGATCGCGATGCACAAAAACCTGGGCAGATATAATATATTCCAAAATCTAGGGTTACACCATTTTCATCATATTTTGACTTGCAGAGCTCGATTTTGAGCGATTCTTTGGGGGGTTTTCACGAAATTCGATTGGGTAAGTGTTCTTCACTTAGAATTAAATATATTCCATGAATTACTCTTTGTTTTTATTATTTAAATTGTGTTTTCAGTTAGGGAAAATGTTGGATTTTGAAGAAAATTTTCATAACGAAATTTCATGATTTGACGGACGAAATGGTATCGGAATTTGGTAATTTTTGTATGGTGAACTCATATTGGAATGGGTATTCGTATTTTTGTAAAATTTGACGTGTTCCGAGGTGCGGGCCCGGGGAACGACTTTTGGGTCAATTTTTAGATTTCCATAAAGATCGAAACTTTGTTATCCGGAATAGATCCTTATAAGTTTTATGTGTGTTTTGAAGTTGTTCTAGTTGGATTTGAGCCGTCCGGAGGCCTTCTCACTCGAGAAGTCCATTTTAGAGTATCGGGTTGTTGTCTTTGAGGTAAGTATATTTCCTAACCTTGTGTGGGGTAATTACCCCTTAGGATTTGAGTCTTCTATGTTGATTGTAGCCCGTGTACGCGAGGTGACGAGTTCGTACTCGGACTTATTTATAGGAGGTTGGCCTTTTAGGATTCTTAGGTTCTTATATTCCGCGTGTATGAAGTTGTAATTGTTATGAATGAGTTCCTGATTGCTAGTTTCATCTCTACCTGCTTAAATTAGAATTACTTGCTTTTAGATTCACTTTGTTGTCTATTTGATCCTAATTGACTTAACTGAAGATTCTACCCTTCTATCGTCACGCTATATTGTTTTTCATAAACTGCCTATTTAATTGAAATCTGTATTATCTCACCCTATAATTGTTTAGCATTAATTGGAGTTACTATTATCTTTTGCGGCTTACCCTTACTTGAATTTGTTGAAAAAAATCTCATAATTGCTCAACCTTAAAAGGAATTTTGATAACCTATATTTTAGCCGACTTGCCTTTATTTGGAATTAATTGACTTGCGTTGGCTTCTTATTGTTGACTCGAATATTGAGTATTCGTTGTTACATCTTGTTTCTCCCTGGTTAAGTGTCACGACCCGAAATTCCCACCGTCGGGATTGTGATGGCGTCTAACGTTGAACCCGCTAGACAAGCCAACGTTCTGGTTAACATACTTATTTCCTTATTACTAGACATTTGAAATTAAGCAATAACGAGAACAAATATGAATAAGAGTACGGAAACCATGAAATCCAATAACTGAAGTAATTAACATTACAAAGTCCTTACTAAAACCCCCAGAACTGGTATCACAACTTCACGGACTGTCTAAGATTACCAAAAACAAAGGGTCTGAATAAACATATACAACTGTCTCAGAAATACAAAGGAAAGACAGAGAAAGGAAAGAGATAGGAGGTGACGCCAAGGCCGGCGGACGCCTGCAGGACTACCTCAGTGTTGCCCGTGGACTGAAGGATACTCCCTCGATCAATGCCCACCGGGTCCGGTACCATAATCTGCACAACATAAAGAAGTGCAGGTCTAAAGCATCAGTACAACTGACCCCATGTACTGAGTAAGTGCCGAGCCTAACCTCAGCGAAGTAGTGACGAGGCTAGGACACGACAAATAATAAACACCTGTGCAATTCAATAATATATAACAGGAATAATGGCGGGAAATAAACAGTTAAGTGTATAACAGGGGAGAACATGATGGGGATAATGAGAAAACAAGTATTGAATCACAGAACGAAGCAATAGTCTAAGTATCAAAGATACCTCAGGAAGTAAACACATAGAACAAACAAGTCACGGCATCACCCTTCGTGCTTTACTCTCATCCACACCAAAACAAGTGCACGACATTACCCTTCGTGCTTTTACTCTCATCCTCACCAAAGCAATAATTAAATAAAAATAGCACGTCATAATCCTTCGTGCTTTTACACTCTCATCCTCACAATGCAATAAATAAATACACGGCATCAATCTTCGTGCTTTACACTCTCATCCTCACAATGCAATAAATAAATACACGGCATCACCCTTCGTGCTTTACACTCTTCCTCACCCAAACAATATCAAGAACAATAGTTTGGCAAGGAAAATCAACAACATAAATCATAAGTCACAACATCCCGGCAAGGGAACCATAACAGAGATATTACCGTCCCGGCAAGGGACATAGCTATAACCAATCTCGCTCAAGTGTATAACTTAACAAAATAATCCTCAACCGAACAATTAATCAACAGTGTTCACAACCAAGTATTTCCAACAATTGAATAACCTCCAAAATGAAATCTACTTCATAACACAGTAAATATCGAAGAAAAACACATATATCATAAAAACCGACTCACGGGCATGCTTGACAACAATGCATAGGTACTCGTCACCTCACCTATACATTGAACATGGAATAAACACATAGCATATATGACTCAACACCTATTCCCTCAAGCTAAGGTTAGGCCAAACACTTACCACGACTCCAAGAATCCAAATCAAACCTCTAGCACCGTTTTTCCTTTCGAACCCGACTCCAAATCAATCGTATCTAGACATAATTGACCCAATAACATCAATAATTGCTAAACAATTCCATTCCAAGGCTTAATTATAGAATTCCCAACATTCTTCCCAAAAATCCAAAAATTGACCCCGGGCCCGCTTGGTCAATACACGAGGTTCGGACAAAAACCCGATCACCCATTCACCCACGAGCCCGAATATATAATTTGTTTTGAAATCCGACCCCAAAACGAGGTCAAATTCCCAAATAATCAAACAACCCTACTTCTACCCAAACAATTTTCTTTTAAAATTCATTTCTCGGACTTGGGACATCGGAATTCGATTCCGGGCATACGCCCAAGTCCCATATTTTCCTATGGACCCTCCGGGACCGTCAAATCACGGGTCCGGGTCCGTTTACCAAAAATATTGACCAAAGTCAACTTTATTCAAATAATTAATATAAAATCATCATTTTTATCAGTTTTTTTCACATAACGGCTTCCCGGCTACACGCCCGGACTGCGCACGCACATCGAGGTGAGATAAAAGGAGGTTTTCACGACCTCGTAACACGTAATTAGCTAGAAATACATGGGATAACCTTTTGGGTCATCCCAATCTCCACCTCTAAAACAAACGTTCATCCTCGAACGGACATAGAATGATACTTGAATCGGGGAAAAGATGGGGGTATCGGCTCCGCATATCAGACTCGGACTCCCAGGTAGTTGCCTCAACAGGCTGACCTCTCCACTGAACATGAACCGAAGGATAATTCTTCGATCTCAACTGACGAACTTGCCGAGCTAATATGGCTACTGAGTCCTCCTCATAAGTCAAATCCTTGTCCAACTGGACACTGGTGAAGTCTAGCACACGAGATGGATCGGCAACATACTTCCGAAGCATAGATACATGAAACACCGGATGCACAGCTGATAAACTCGGTGTTAAAGCAAGTCCATAGGCCACCTCTCCTACCTTCTCTAGAATATCAAAGGGACCAATGTACCTAGGGCTCAACTTGCCCTATTTCCAGAACCTCATCACGCCCTTCATGGGCGACACCCGAAGCAATACCCGGTCACCAACCATGAATTCCAAATCACGAACTCTACGGTCTGTATAACTCTTATGCCTGGACTGAGTTGTGCGAAGTCTATCCTGAATGATCTTCACCTTATCTAAGGCAACCTGAACTAACTATGAACCCAACAATCTAGCCTCTCCCGGCTCGAACCACCCGACTGGCGACCGACACCGCCTACCATACAAAGCCTCATAAGGAGCCATCTGAATGCTCGACTGGTAGCTGTTGTTGTAGGCAAACTCAGCTAAAGGCACAAACTGGTCCCATGAACCTCCAAGGTCAATGACACATGCTCGCAACATATCCTCCAAGATCTGAATGGTACGCTCGAACTGTCCGTCCGTCTGAGGATGGAATGTTGTGCTCAGCTCAACCCGTGTGCCCAACTCACGCTGAAATACTCTCTAGAAATGGGAGGTAAACTGAGTACCTCGATCAGAAATGATAGACAAGGGCACACCATGCAAGCGAACAATCTCCTTGATGTAGATCCTTGCCAACTTCTACGAAGAATACGAAACTGATACAGGAATGAAGTGTGCTGACTTGGTCAGCCTATCCAAAATGACCCACACCGCATCAAACATCCTCTGAGTCTGTGGGAGCCTAACAACGAAATCCATGGTAACACGCTCCTACTTCCACTCGGGAAGCTCAATCTGCTGCATCAAACCACCGGGTCTCTGGTGCTCGTACTTAACCTGCTGACAGTTCAAACACCGAGCTACATATGCCACAATGTCTTTCTTCATTCTCCCCCACCAATAATGCTGCCGCAAATCCTAGTACATCTTTGCGGCGCCCGGATGAATGGAATACCGGGAACTATGGGCCTCTTGCAATATCAACTCACGAATACCATCAACATCAGGCACACAAACACGGCCCTGCATCCTCAAGACTCAATCATCATCAATTGTAACCTGCTTGGCACCTCCGTGCCGGACCGTATCTCTAAGAACACATAAATGACGATCATCATACTGCCGGTCTCGAATACGATAAAACAATGAAGAACGGGCCACAGTATAAGCCCAAACACTGCTAGTCTCTGAAACTTCGAATCTCATGAATCGATTGAACAAGGCCTGAACATCTAAAGCAAGCGGTCACTCCCCAACCGGTATATAGGCAAGACTACCCATATTGGCTGACTTCCGGCTCAAAGCATCGGCCACCACATTGGCCTTCCCCAGATGATATAGAATGGTAATGTCATAATCCTTCAACAGTTCTAACCATCTCCTCTGCCTCATATTCAACTCTTTCTGCTTAAACAGATACTGCAAACTCTTATGATCAGTGAACACCTCACAAGATACACCATACAGGTAATGCCTCCAAATCTTCGGCGCATGTTCAATGGCTGCTAACTCCAAATCATGAAATTGATAGTTCTTCTCATGAATCTTCAATTGACGAGAAGCATAGGCTATAACCTTGCCATCCTGCATCAACACTGCACCAAGCCCCACCCGTGAAGCATCACAATACACGGTATATGGCCCTGAACCTATGGGCAAAACTAACACAAGTGTCGTTGTCAAGGTTGTCTTGAGCTTCTGAAAGTTCGCCTCACACTCATCAGACCACCTGAACTAGGCACCCTTCTGAGTCAATCTGGTCATTGGGGCTGCAATAGATGAAAAGCCCTCCACAAATCGACGATAATAACCTGCTAAGCCCAAGAAGCTCCGAATCTCTGTAGCTGAGGTGGGTCTAGGCCAATCTCTGACTGCTAAAATCTTCTTGGGATCCACCTGAATACCCTCTGTCGGCACCACATGACCCAGAAATGCAATCGAACTCAACCAGAACTCACACTTAGAAAATTTGGCATACAACTGACTGTCCTTCAGAGTCTGGAGGACGACTCGAAGGTGTTGTTCGTGCTCCTCCCGGCTGCGGGCGTATATCAATATATCATCAATGAAGACTATAACAAACGAATCCAAATAGGGTCTGAACACTCGGTTCATCAAATCCACAAAAGCAGCTGGGGCATTTGTCAACCCAAAGGACATCACCAGGAACTCATAATGCCCATACCGAGTGCGAAAGGCTATCTTAGGTACATCAGACGCCCTAATCCTCAACTGATGGTAGCCAGATCTCAAGTCAATCTTGGAGAACATTGTGGCACCCTGAAGCTGGTCGAATAAATCATCAATCCTCGGCAAGGGATACTTATTCTTGATAGTAACCTTGTTCAATTGTCGGTAGTCAATGCACATTCTCATCGTGCCATCTTTCTTCTTAACGAACAACACTGGCGCACCCCAAGGAGAAACACTAGGCCTAATAAAGCCTTTTGCTAGCAAATCCTGTAACTGATCCTTCAACTCCTTTATCTCTGGTAGGGCCATACGATATGGCGGGGTAGAAATGGGCTGAGTGCCCGGAGCCAACTCAATGCAAAAATCAATATCCCTGTCGGGTGGCATACCCAGCAGGTCAGCAGGGAATACCTCTTGAAACTCACGAACAATGGGCACGGACTCCATAGAAGGAACCACAGTACTAGAATCACGAACATACGCCAAATATGCCAAACAACCCTTCTCAACCATACGCCAAGCCTTCATATATGAAATAACGCTGCCCGAAGAATGACTAGGAGTCCCCCTCAACTCCAATCAGGGTGCTTCCGGTAAGGCCATGGTCACAGTCTTGGCATGACAATCCAGAATAGCATGATAGGGGGAAAACCAATCCATCCCCAAAATGACATCGAAATCAACCATATCAAGAAGCAAAAGATCTACACGGGTCTCCAGGCCACCAATAACCACTAAGCATGAACGGTAGACTCGATCTACCACAATAGAATCACCCACCAGTGTAGATACATATATAGGAGTACTCAGGGAATCACGAGGCATAATCAGATAAGGAGAAAAATATGAAGACACATAGGAGAATGCAAACCCCGGATCAAATAAAACCGAAGCATATCTGCTGCAAAATGAAACCATACCTCTAATAACTGTGTCACGACCCAAATTTCCCTCCGTCAGGTATCGTGATGGCACCTAGTCTTACGGACTAGGTAAGCCTAATATTTCACTGAACAACAACAATAATAAAGGAAATCCAACAGTCTCGATATGGAAATCTTGACAAAAGTTACATATCCCCAAAACCCGATAATACAAGTCATAAGGTCTACGAAATCTTTCTACAAAATCTAAATACAACTGTCTAGAAATAGGTAAGTACAGTTGAAGTAAGAAGGAAGGTGACTTCGAAGCCTGTGAACGCAGCAACAGGTTTACCTTGAGTCTCCTCGGCAATGATCCACACAGCTAGCAACAATCAATAGCTGGATCTGTGCAAAACAAAAATGCAAAGAAGTGTAGTATGAGCACACCACGGCGGTGCCCAATAAGTATCAAAACTAACCTCGGTGAAGTAGTGACGAGGACTAGTCAAGACCCCACTAGTCTAATAAGCAAAAGATATAAATGTAAATTGACCAAAATATAATAATTATCTAAAGAATTCTAATATAATTAACGACATGACAATATAATGCGGAAAGAATTGCAGAAATATAAAATAGCGGAACAACATATAGAAATACCCAAGAAGAATGGACAGAACGCAAGCCAAAAGTCGAAAATCACAACACAGTAAAACACTAACATCTCAGTACTGCATCAATTTGTTCACATCAGGCCTTAGCCAATAAACTCAATAAAGCTGGGTAACCCTTGGGTGAAAACCTTTAATTCGTGAGTTTATGTCGAAAGCTTTAAAGTTATAATCATTTTGAAATAAGGAAATCTTCATTGAAACATACTCTTTCCGGATGTATATTTATATATTTTCATAAAGAGAAATATTTGAAACATAGTTTCTTCAAAATACGTGGGGTTTCAAATGTACTTTCCAATAACTGCTTTTTCAAATATTATTTTTTTGCAAGACAAATACCTTTCAAATATACTTTCGAAATAGAAGTCCTTCAGACATAACTTTTCCCGGAGATAATTGCTTCTCAATTATACTTTTCAAGGTGTGTGTGTATATATATATATATCTCCTCAATGATAAAACCACCGGAACTCAGTCCGTAACTCAGAATTTGACATGCAATGCAGTACAGGGGGAAAGCTCCCGGAATCTCGTCCATAGTCCCAATTTAAATATGCGATGTAGTTCAGGGGGAAGCTCTCGGATCTCAGTCCATAGTACCAATTTAAATATGCAATGCAGTACAGGGGGAAAGCTCTCGGATCTCAGTCCGTAGTCCCAATTTAAATATGCAATGCAGCACAACAGAGAGAAAACAACCAGAACACGGCAAAAACATTGCACAAGACACAACAAGCACAACAACAAACAAAAGACAAAATGCAAGGTGCGACGAGAAGTTCAACACGAGAACTTAAATCATAATAGTGGCAAAACTCACTCATAAGAAGTAACCACTGAAGGGAAAGCCAGGTACAGATGAAACAATATAACGAGGGGAAAACATAACAAATATAGCAACGATTCACAATATTCAAGTCAATAAATAAGGAACCAATCATCCCGGCAAGGGAAACATCTATAACCAATCTCGCCTAACAATTTGCTTCACGGAATAAACTCAGCTTCAACAAATTTTCAATAATAGGAAGCACCAAGGAAATATCGCCAATATGGGTGATTGTCAATTAAACATAAGTAACATTTAAGGGCAAATCATGTAAATCATCATGTACGACTCACGGGCATGCTTGACACCGACATATAGTTATTCCAATTTCTATTAAACAATTATACGACTAGATGATACTAATTCTAATCAATTAGGCAGTTTGTGAAGAAAATATAGCATAGTGGTTAAAGAGGGGAATATTCAGTTAAGTCAATTAAGATCAAATAATCAACAAAGGAGAAATGAAAGCAAAAAAATCTAATTCAAACAGGAGGAGGTGAAACTAGAAACCAAGAACTCGACCATAACAGTTACCACTTCATACGCAGGAAATATAAGAACCTAAGAATCCTAAAAGGCCAACCTATTAACAAATAAGTCTGAGTACGCACTCGTCACCTCGCGTACCCGGGCTACAATCAACATAGAAGACTCAAATCCTAAGGGGTAATTCCCTCACACAAGGTTAGGCAAGATACTTACTTCAAAGACGACAATCGACTACTCGACAATGGACTTCTCGGGCGGGAAGACCTCCAGACGGCTCAAATAAACTAAAACAACTTCAAAATGCACATAAAACATGTAAGGAACTATTTCAAACGATAAAGTTTCAATCTTTATAAAATTATAAAAATCGACCCAAAAGTCGACCTCCGTGCCCGCACCTCGAAACCCGACAAATTTTACCAAATCCGATTACCCATTCCAATACGAGTTCACCCATATTAAATTTATCCAAATCCGATGTCATTTGGTCATTTAAATTATGAATTTTCATTTCTAGAAGTTTTCTTTCCAAAAATCCAAGTTCTTCAACCCAAAACACAAATTAAATGATAGAAATAAGAACTAATTCAGGATATATGATTAATCATGGTGGAAGAACACTTACCCATTCGATTTGTGTGAAAAAACCTCCAAGAATCGCCTCTCCCGAGCTCTCAAAGTCCAAAAATGGTGAAAATAACATAAACCCTTGGATTTTTGGAATAAACACACAGGGATCTCGCACCTGCGGACCCTTTCACCGCACCTGCGGAAATTCCATCGCAGGTGCGGAAGTCACTTAGGATCATCTGGGGCCGCACCTGCGATCGTTTGGTCGCGCCTGCGGTTCCGCGCCTGCGGGACCCAGGACCACTGGTCAACCTCCCCCACCATCGCACCTGCAACCACACCATTGCACCTGCGTGATAGCACCTTCGGGAAAACCTTCGCAGGTGCGAAAACACCAGAAGGAGCCTGGTTCAGCAACTTTTTCCAAGTTCCAAATTCTTCCGTTAAGCATCCGAAAAACCCCGAGGCCCCCGGGACCTCAACCAAAACCACCAACTGACCCAAATACCTTATTCAAACTTGGTCGGGCCTTAAAAACACATCCCATAACATCAAAATCATCAATTATGCATAGATTCAAGCCTAAGAACTTAGGGATTTTCAAGAATTCACATTTGATGCCGAAATACGTCTAAACGTATCCGAATGACCTCAAATTTTTAACACAGGTCACAAACGATATTCCGGACCTGCTGTCGCTCACAGAATTCCATTTCGAGTCCGATATCAAAATTTTACCTATCGGCCGAATTCGCCGAAATTCTAACTTTCGCCAAAATACCTCAAATCCCCCTACTGACCTCCAAATCCAATTACGGACGCACGTCTAAGTCCAAAATCATCATAGAAAGCTGTTGGCGTTAACTAAAACTCATTCCGAGGTCGTTTACTCAAAAGTCAAACCTTCGGTCAACTTTCTTCGTTTAAGCTTCAAAATTTGAAATTCTCTCCCAATTCGACTCTGGATTATCCGGAAACGGAATCTAACCGCGCACACATGTCCATATACATAATGAGGAGCTGATTACGGTCTTATACCACCGAACGGAGCTTAAACTCTCAAAACGACCAGTCGGGTCGTTACATTGTCCCCCTCTTAAAACCAACGTTCGTCCTCGAACGTTCCAAGATTCGCCTTGAACTCATCCGATCACTGATTGCACAGTTCCAACACACACCCGCGGGTGATCCCACGTCACCCCAACCTTTGTAACCTGAGGACATCATCACAACTGCAATTTAGCATTCCTATCACCACTGACAAGCCTCATGTCTCAATTTCTCACCTTATACTCATTTCCAAAAGATCTCATCCTAAATCCATATCCGGCATTAGCCTCATCCAGCTGCATTAACTCATGTCTATACCCATAAGGCACGACCACGCAATGTACCACCTCACGCTCAGGCTCAAATAGCACTTTCGATCACAATAGCTGTCTGAAATCAACTAAACATTGGCAATTGGCCATACATATGGAAGAACTCTGCTCCAAACCCCATAATACTGATAAGATGCAATAAACACGAAGACCTCATTATTAGGCACCCCAATCACCAAGCCATAGCTAACGCCACCTAGCACACGTCCTGCAAGCCAAAACTAAAAAAGCACATAACGAATATGAATGAATATGAAAGGAGAGACATATAAGGGAGCTATCAAACAAATCCATAGGCATACTCTCTATCGATATTGACTTACCAAAAGCAATATAACAAGGAAGAAACAAAGCACATGAATAATTCACAAGGATCCCATCCTGATAAAAAATTTCCACCGCGGTACTCGACCCGGTCTAAATATATCAAATCACAAATATCACGAGGACTCACCCTCATTTCTATATGTCATACTGAAAGTATATCATGCCAATAGAAATTTCTCCCTTAACTCATCTCAGCTGATAGAAATCATAATACTAATTGAACTCACATCTCAATGGAGTATCAAATCACAGCTAGTAAACAAAGTACTCAGGAAAATCATATAAAGCTCACCATAATGAATAATAAAGACTCACCTCTAGTTTCACCACTAGCAAGGATGAACAAAAACAACGGTAGACACAGCTACTACTCATAGGATTTCCCAACAGGAGCAAACACAAAATGGAGTGCAAAACATGAAACTCACTCATAAATAAAACAACGAATAAGGGAACTCGTCCCGACCAGCGTAACTATAATGGAATAAGATTGGTGCCCCTATGAAGCATATAAAAACAAACCTGAGTGAGGATACCTGGCACAACGGTCTATAGCCTGCTATATGAAAAACATCGATGGGTCGGGCCTCCCCCTCTTGGGCGCCCTCTACTCACCTGAATACCCTGCTATAACACACTTATCTGAGCACTGGAACAATCTCTCAACTTGTGGCTCATCTCCACATAGAAACCAATCCCCCTTCCGACGTGGCTGTAGAAACCACACAATACGGGTCCTCTTAGACCCAAGAATATCTGAGAACTCTCATGCGAAGCTGGTAGTGCAAAATGAACTGGTTGACCCACAAAACCTCTACAGTGCCGTACTCTGCCTCCATAATAAGCACCAGTATATATCTCCGGTCTATGTGTATTCTAATTGAAGCAACCAAGCGAGGTACATATCTGGACAACTCACTGAGTCTCCCAACGTACTCTAATACTGACATAGTGCTCTGACGCACTTACTCAAACTCCGTGCGCCATGCATCTCGGAGGGACTGGAGTGCAAACTCCCTCAAAACAACTCTGAAACTTACATCCATGCAAGGGAAACTGACTTGGCTGGGCTACCCTACTAATGTGCCCGCCACCACTGACAACCCACTACTCCGAACCTGAGACGTGACAAAAGCAATCCTTCTCGTCTCTACAATACCCAAGGTACAAAGAATATAGGGACACTTCCCCAGGAAACCCTGGCATCATCTGTCGCCATTCCACTGAAAGATAGGAGGGTGGTACTTCCTGTGCGTCTAAATTTCCAAGGTGTTCTTTCCCTGATGTTTTTGCCCTAACCACGGGCTGAACGAAAACCATCTGTTGTGCTGCCAAGACAACTAGAACCTGACCAATATGATATCTCTGCTCTGGGGTGTAGTCGGTGGAGGTATGAACTCCTCCCCTGATCCGGGTAATAGCCGCTGAACTAGAATCAATCTCGCCTGGGTCAATGTACCAATTATGCTCAACTATGCCCAGGCCTCCGGAAGTCCGGGGTGGCAACAGGCACCCCCAGTACCTGTCCTCCACTGGAACTACTGCGACTTCTCGACGACTTCTCTGGAAGGCATCTTAACGGCAGCACGTGCTCCTCGTCGACCTCCGTCTCTGATCCGTGTGACTTCTTCTTCAGGGTAACATCATTAGGAACCGCAGCTCGTGTCCTCACCATCGGTGAGAGAGTGGATTGATGATTACAAACTTCAAGGTCGAATGAATTCGCACGATAGGAATGAAGGAAGTGAAATTGTCCTAATAGTTCTGTAGCCTCTCCAAGATAAGTACAGACGTCTCTGTACCAATCCGCAAGACTCTACTAAACTCGCTTATGACTCGTAGCACCTATGAACCTAGAGCTCTGATACCAACTTGTCATGACCCCAATTTCCCTCTGTCGGGTATCATGATGGCACCTAGTCTTAGGGACTAGGTAAGCCTAATATTTCACTTAACAACAATAATAATAAAGGAAATCCAACAGTCTCGATATGGAAATCTTGACAAAAGTTACATTTTCCCAAAACCCGGTAAGACAAGTCATAAGCTCTACGAAATCTTTCTACAAAATCTAAATACAACTGTCTAGAAATAGGTAAGTACAGTTGAAGTAAGAAGGAAGGTGACTCTGAAGCCTGTGAACACAGCAACAGGTTTACCTTGAGTCTCCTCGGCAATGATCCACGCAGCTAGCAACAATCAATACCTGGATCTGTGCAAAACAAAAATGCAAAGAAGTGTAGTATGAGCACACCACGGCGGTGCCCAGTAAGTATCAAGACTAACCTCGGTGAAGTAGTGACGAGGACTAGTCAAGACCCCACTGGTCTAATAAGCAAAAGAAATAAATGTAAATTCACCGAAACATAATAATTATCTAAGGATTTCTAATATAATTAACGACATGACAATATAATGCGGAAAGAATTGCAGCAATATAAAACAGCGGAACAACATATAGAAATACCAAAGAATAATGGACAGAACGCAAGCCAAAAGTCGGAAATCACAACACAGTAAAACACTAACATCTCAGTACTACATCAATTTGTTCACATCAGGCCTTAGCCAATAAACTCAATAAATATGGGTAACCCTCGGGGGGAAACCTTTAATTCGTGAGTTTATGTCGAAAGCTTTAAAGATATAATCGTTTTGAAATAAGGAAATCTTCTTTGAAACATACTCTTTCCGGATGTATATTTATATATTTTCATAAAGAGAAATCTTTGAAACATAGTTTCTTCAAAATACATGGGGTTTCAAATGTACTTTCCCAATAACTGCTTTTTCAAATATTATTTTTCTGCAAGACAAATACCTTTCAAATATACTTTCGAAATAGAAGTCCTTCAGACATAACTTTTCCCGGAGATAATTGCTTCTCAATTATACTTTTCAAGGTATATATATGTATCTATATATATCATTCGATCATAATCTCCTCAATGATAAAACCACTGGAACTCAGTCCGTAACTCAAAATTTGTCATGCAATGCAGTACAGGGGGAAAGCTCCCGGAATCTCGTCCGTAGTCCCAATTTAAATATGCGATGTAGTACAGGGGGNGTAACTCAGAATTTGTCATGCAATGCAGTACAGGGGGAAAGCTCCCGGAATCTCGTCTGTAGTCCCAATTTAAATATGCGATGTAGTACAAGGGGAAGCTCCCGGATCTTAGTCCGTAGTTCCAATTTAAATATGCAATGCAGTACAGGGGGAAAGCTCCTGTGATCTCAGTCCGTAGTCCCAATTTAAACATGCAATGCAATACAGGGGGAAAGCTCCTGGATCTCAGTCCGTAGTCCCAATTTAAATATGCGACGCAGTACAGGGGGAAAGCTCTCGGATCTCAGTCCGTAGTCCCAATTTAAATATGCAATGCAGCACAACAGAGAGAAAAAAACCAGAACACGTCAAAAACATTGCACAAGCCACAACGAGCACAACAACAATCAAAAGACAAAATGCAAGGTGCGACGAGCAGTTCAACACGAGAACTTAAATCATAATAGTGGCAAAACTCACTCATAAGAAGTAACCACTGAAGGGAAAGCCAAGTACAGATGAAACAATATAACGAGGGGAAAACATAACAAATATAGCAACGATTCACAATATTCAAGTCAATAAATAAGGAACCAATCATCTCGGCAAGGGAAACAGCTATAACCAATCTCGCCTAACAATTTGCTTCACGGAATAAACTCAGCTTCAACAAATGTTCAATAATAGGAAGCACCAAGGAAATACCGCCAATATGGGTGATTGTTAACTAAACCTAAGTAGCATTTAAGGGCAAATCATGTAAATCATCATGTATGACTCACAGGCATGCTTGACACCGACATATAGTTATTCCAATTTTGGTTAAACAATTATACGACTAGATGATACTAATTCTAATCAATTAGGTAGTTTGTGAAGAAAATATAGCATAGTGGTGAAAGAGGGGACATATTCAGTTAAGTCAATTAAGATCAAATAATCAACAAAGGGGAAACGAAAGCAAGAAAATTTAATTCAAACAGGAGGAGGTGAAACTAGAAACCAGGAACTCGACCATAACAGTTACCACTTCATACGCAGGAAATATAGGAACCTAAGAATCCTAAAAGACCAACCTATTAGCAAATAAGTCCGAGTACGCACTCATCACCTCGCGTACACGGGCTACAATCAACATAGAAGACTCAAATCCTAAGGGGTAATTCCCCCACACAAGGTTAGGCAAGATACTTACCTCAAAGACGACAACCGGTTACTCGACAATGGACTTCTCGGGCGGGAAGACCTCCGGACAACTCAGATCAACTAAAACAACTTCAAAATGCACATAAAACATATAAGGAACTATTTCAAACGATAAAGTTTCAATCGTTATAAAATTATAAAAATCGACCCAAAAGTCGGCCCCCGGGCTCGCACCTCGGAACCTGAAATTTTTTACCAAATCCGATTACCCATTCCAATACGAGTTCACCCATACTAAATTTATCCAAATCCGATGTCATTTGGTCACTGAAATCATGAATTTTCATTTCTAGAAGTTTTCATTCCAAAAACCCAAGTTCTTCAACCCAAAACACAAATTAAATGATAGAAATAATAACTAATTCATGATATATGATTAATCATGGTGGAAGAACACTTACCCATTCGATTTGTGTGAAAAACCCTCCAAGAATCGCCTCTCTCGAGCACTCAAAGTCCAAAAATGGTGAAAATAACATAACCCCCCCGAGTTTTGGAATAAACACACAGGGATCTCGCACCTGCGGTCCCTTTCACCGCACCTGCGAAAATTCCATCGCAGGGGCGGAAGTCACTTAGGATCATCTGGGGCCGCACCTACGGTCGTTTGGTCGCTCCTGCAGTTCCGCACCTGCGGGACCCAGGTCGCACCTGCGACCACTGGTCAACCTCCCCCACCATCGCACCTGCGTGATCGCACCTACGGGAAAACATTCACAGGTGCGAAAACACCAGAAGGAGCTTGGTTCAGCAACTTTTGCCAAGTTCCAAATTCTTCCGTTAAGCATCCGAAAAAACCCCGAGGCCCCCGGGACCTCAACCAAAACCACAAACTGACCCAAATACCTTATTCAAACTTGGTCGGGCCTTAAAAACACATCCCATAACATCAAAATCATCAATTATGCATAGATTCAATCCTAAGAACTTAGGAATTTTCAAGAATTCACATTTGATGCCGAAACACGTCTAAACTTATCCGAATGACCTCAAATTTTGCACACAGGTCACAAACGACATTCCGGACCTGCTGTCGCTCACGTAATTCCATTTCGAGTCCGATATCAAAATTCCACCTATCGGCCGAATTCGCCGAAATTCTGACTTTCGCCAAAATACCTCAAATCACCCTACGGACCTCAAAATCCAGTTCCGGACGCACGCCTAAGTCCAAAATCATCATACAAAGTTGTTGGCGTTAACCAAAACTCATTCCGAGGTCGTTTACTCAAAAGTCAAACCTCCGGTCAACTTTCTTAATTTAAGCTTCAAAATTTGAAAATGCTCTCCCAATTCGACTCCGGATTATCCGAAAACAGAATCTAACCGCGCACACATGTCCATATACATAATGAGGAGCTGATTACGGTCTTATACCACCGAACGGAGCTTAAACTCTCAAAACGACCAGTCGGGTCATTACAAATTGCATCAGAGGCCTCAGCCTCAGGCCTGAAAGGAATAACTTAGCATAGGGGCGGAGCCCCTCCAACCTGAACATCTCTGGGTCGACCTACTGCGGGCTGGCATCTACCTCTCATGGCCTATCCTTAACCTCTAACTTTCTAGACTCCACCTCTGGCACCTCGACCTCCACCCCTAGCTGGCACCTATAATTGTTTAGCATTAATTGGAGTTATTATTATCTTTTGTGGCTTACCCTTACTTGAATTTGTTGAATAAAATCTCATAATTTCTCAACCATAAAAGGAATTTGGATAACCTATATTTTAGACGACTTTCCTTTTTTTGGAATTAATTGACTTGTGTTGGCTTCTTATTGGTTACTTGAATATTGAGTATTTGTTGTCACGCTTGTTTCTCTGTGGTTAAGTGTCACGACCCGAAATTCCCACCGTCGGGATCGTGATGGCGTCTAACGTTGAACACGCTAGACAAGCCAACGTTCTGGTTAACATACTTATTTCCTTATTACTAGACATTTGAAATGAAGCAATAACGAGAACAAATATGAATAAGAGTACTATAACCATGAAATCCAATAACTTAAGTAATTAACATTACAAAGTCCTTAATAAAACCCCCAGAACTAGTATCACAACTTCACGGACTGTCTAAGATTACTAAAAACAAAGGGTCTGAATAAACATATACTAACTCAGTGTTGCCCGTGGACTGAAGGATACTCCCTAGATCAATGCCCACCGGGTCCGGTACCATAATCTACAAAACATAAAGAAGTGCAGGTGTAGCATCAGTATAACCGACCCTATGTAGTGAGTAAGTGCCGAGCCTAACCTCGGCGAAGTAGTGACGAGGCTAGGACACGACAAATAATAAACACATGTGCAATTCAATAATATATAGCAGGAATAACAGCGGGAAATAAACAATTAAGTGTATAATGGGGGAGAACATGATGGGGATAAGGGGAAAACAAGTATTGAATCACAGAACGAAGCAACAGTCTAAGTATCAAAGATAGCTCAGGAGGTAAACACATAGAACAAACAAGTACACGGCATCACCCTTCGTGCTTTACTCTCATCCTCACCAAAACAAGTGCACGACTTTACCCTTCGTGATTTTACTCTCATCCTCACCAAAACAATAATTAAATAAAAATGGCACGGCATGATCCTTCGTTCTTTTACACTCTCATCCTCACAATGCAATAAATAAATACACAGCATCACCCTTCGTGCTTTACACTCTCATCCTCACAATGCAATAAATAAATACACGGCATCACCCTTCGTGCTTTACACTCTTCCTCACCCAAACAATATCAAGAACAACAATTTGGAAAGGAAAATCAACAACATAAGTCATTAGTCACAACATCCCGTCAAGGGAACCATAACAGAGATATTACCGTCTCGGCAAGGGACACAACTATAACCAATCTCGCTCAAGTGTATAACTTAACAAAATAATCCTCAACCGAACAATTAATCAACAGTGTTCACAACAAGGTATTTCAAACAGTTGAATAACCTCCAAAATGAAATCTACTTCATAACACAGTAAATATCGAAGAAAAACACATATATCATAAAAACCGACTCACGGGCATGCTTGACAACAATGCATAGGTACTCGTCACCTCACCTATACATTGAACATGGAATAAACACGTAGCACATATGACTTAACACCTAGTCCCTCAAGCTAAGGTTAGGCCAAACACTTACCACGACTCCAAGAATCCAAATCAAACCTCTAGCACCGTTTTTCCTTTCGAACCCGACTCCAAATCAATCGTATCTAGACATAATTGACCTAATAACATCCATAAATTCTAAACAATTCAATTCCAATGCTTAATTATAGAATTGCCAACATTCTTCCCAAAAATCCAAAAATCGACCCCGGGCCCACTAGTCAAAACACGATGTTCGCACCAAAACCCGATCACCCATTCACCGACGAGCCCGAATATATAATTTGTTTTGAAATCCGACCCCAAACGAGGTCAAATTCCCAAATAATCAAAAAGCCCTAACTCTACCCAAATCCCTTAATCTCATGTTTTTAGGCCCAAAATCTAGTGGATGTTAATAATTATTGAAGAAAACGAGGTTAGCATTACTTACCTATGATGCTATTGTGAAGAAGTTCTTCAAGAATTGCCCAAGGAGGTGTGGAGAAGAAGAAGGTTGTGAAAAATGGTAAAATCCCGTAATGAACATTCTGTTTTCAACTTAAAATAGCTGGGCAGATTTTGGCCTATGCGATCGCGAAGAAGGGTATGCGATCGCATAGTGGACTGGTTTCTAAAGCTCCGCGATCGCGAGGAAGGATATGCGATCGCAGAGTTGTCTGGACCTTGCCCTCCGCGATCGCGAAGTAACTAATGTGATCGCATAAGGCTACCTACCCTAGCCTCCCAGCCTACTACTACACTATGCGATCGCGGAACACACTATGCAATCTCATAGTGTCACAGATCACTTCCCTCAGCATAGAGCTATGCGATCGCATAGTAGACCACACCAGACATCATAAACTGAGGTTTTACACCAGATTTTCTATGTTTTTGCACCCCGACACCTACCCGAAATTCACCCGAGCCCTCGGGGCTCAAGACCAAATATGCACACAACCTCAAGGACATCCTACAGACTTATTCATGTAATCAAAACACCAAAATACATCATAAACATCGAATTAAAACTCAAATTCAATGAAATTTCTCAAAACTTCTTAAACTTTCAAATTTTGCATTTAAGGTCCGAATCACGTCAAATGAAGTTTGTTTATTACCAAACTTCACCGATAACACATATAAATCATATCGAACCTGTTTCGGGCTTCGTAACCAATATACGGGCCCGATACCACAGGTTTCACATCAAATTTCATTTTCAAAAACCTTTATATTTTTCGAAAAACAATTTTCTTTTAAAATTCATTTCTCGGAATTCGATTCCGGGCATACGCCCAAGTCCAATATTTTCCTATGGACCCTCTGGGACCGTCAAATCAGGAGTCCGAGTCCGTTTACCAAAAATGTTGACCAAAGTCAACTTTATTCAAAAAATTAATATAAATCATACTTTTTATAAGTTTTTTCACATAACGGCTTCCCAGCTACACGTCCGGACTACGCACGCACATTGAGGTAAGATAAAAGGTGGTTTTCACGACCTCGGAAAACGAAATTAGCTAGAAATACACGGAATGACCTTTTGGGTCGTCACATTAAGTTGTTTTCTTTATGATTAATATTTCGTTTCCGTGGTTATTCCTTGTGAGTGAGTTCTACCGTTCTTCTGAATAAGTTCTTGTAGTGATTTGCTCGTCGTGCATTGTCTTGTCATTTGTTGCTTTGTACATGTTTTGGAGATGTACGTTGTGTTCCATCGTGTTATGGTTGTTATCCTTGTTGGTTGCACTACATATTTACTTTGGGGACTACGGACGTATTCTGGGAGATTCCCCCAGCAATGCATATTTACTTTTGGGACTACAAATGTATTCTGGGAGATCCCCCCAACACTGCATATTTACTTTGGGGACTACCGACGTATTCTGGGAGATCCCCCATGTACTGCATGAAAAATTCTGAACTACGGGACGGAGTTCCGGTAGATTTATCTTGAAGAAATTATGCTCGAAAGATATTTATTAAAAAGTATAGTTGAAAAGCATTTACCTTGTAGAAAACTATGTTTGAAAGACTATTATTTGGAAAGGTATATTTGAAAAGCGTTTACCTTGAAGGTAACTATGTTTGAAAGACTATTATTTGGAAAGGTTTAGTTGGAAAGCATTTATCTTGAAGAAAACTATGTTCGAGAGACATTTATTGGAAAAGTATATTTGAAAAGCATTTATCTTGAAGGAACTACATTTGAAGATTATCTTTCTGTAAAGAGTGTGTGTGTGTGTGTGTGTGTTTATATATATATTCGGAGGAAGTATATTTCAAAGGAATTTTCTATCTGAAATGATTATATTTTAAAGCTTTCAATATAAATTTGCGGGTGAAAGTTTACACTCGAAGATTTGACCAAATTATTTGGGGTTGTTGGCTAAGGCCTGATGTGGAAACTATTTGTCACGACCCAAATTCCCAACCTTAGAGATCGTGATGGTGCCTAACATCACACTTGCTAGGCAAGCCAATGTTAGAGTTCGATTAACTACTTCCTTCAATTTTCCATTTAAAAATGATAAAACAATTTTAAAATAAACTTAATCTAATGACTTTCAATGAATAATTCCCAATATAAAATAATAAACAATGAAATAAACCGAGCCATGAACTAATTATATAAATAACTCTAAAGCAACCCAGGGCCTGATGTCACAATTCACGAACTACTAAAGAATACTACAAATACTGGGCTGAAAGAAATAGTATAACTGTTCCGAATATAATAAAATGGTGTTTATAAAAATAGGAGAAGACTCCAGGAATCTGCGGACGCCAGCAAATCTACCTCGTGTCTCCGAATAAACGGACGGTTGCTCTAAAAATCTCTATAGCTGGCCGTTACCTGGATCTGCATAAAAGAATGCAGAGTGTAGTATCAGTACAACAGACCCCATGTACTCAGTAAGTGCCGAGCCTAACCTCGACGAAGTAGTGACGAGGCTACGGCGTGGCATTAACAATATAACCTGTGAACGATAATAATTGAAACAAGAAGAAAATCTAAAACAAATAAATAATAATTGTAGCAACAATTTAAAATAACCCAGTCACCTTTTCCAGGTCTCAGCTATAACCAATTCTCACGTAAGTTTCCAAATTTCCAAACTTTGACTTTAAAATAATAGTAGTGCAATATATGAAAAAAATATTAAAGTAAAATAGTAAATTTTCAAATCTTTGTTTTCTTTGAAAATCAGTAAAACATAAGTGTCCTCCCTTATTGCTCCTTGTTGTAATGACCCGACCGGTCGTTTTACGTTATCAGACCCCGTTTCCTTAAATGAGATTTATTTTGAATTTATAAGTATCACACTATTTCAACAAGGGATAAGTAAATTTGTGAATGTGAGAGAGTAAGCAAATCGAAAAAAAATGAGTTTTGTCAAGGTCTGACATTTTGGAATAAAATACGGCCCGAGCTAAAATACCCGATATTTATGGACTAGTACCATATAAGATACCACATGACCATAATAGTAAGGTGTGTGAAAAGTGAGTAATATTTTAAGTAAGTGGAAATAATTCTTAATTATGCGGGTAATTGATTAATTATCAGGTAACAGGACATTACCCAATTAACTAATAAGTGGATAAAAATTTAATAAATTAACCCCCAAAGCAACGTGGCACAAGGCAACAATGACTAAGGATGACTCTTAGTCATTTATGCCATGTGGCTACCTAAAGTTTAGTAAAAACATTTAAACAAAATAAGACTTGATTATAAGTCTTATTCCTGAGACTTTGTGATATCAAAAACATATGAGGAACAGAAGAAATTCTTGCTTAAAAAACGTTATTCCTTGGTTCAAAAACATTAGGAGCAGCAGCAATTCATGCTTAAGTTCAAAAAATGTTCCTTCTCAGTACAAATACGTTAGGAGCAGGAGCAAAAATTCGATGTACAAAAGCTTCCAACGAGAATTTGTTGGAATAATAGCAACGTAAAAGTTTGCGGTTCTAAAAGAGTACTGTGTAATCTTTTCCAAAAATATTATACGGATTTTTCCTACTCCAGTTACGAGTCCTCGGGTGTAGAGTTCGGAGTTGCGGGCGCGTTCTTGGTCCGAGAGGTAGATTCGACACGAGGTGAGTCTCTTCTCTAACTTTGTAAGAGGGAATTGTCCCCATAGGTGTTCTATGTGTTGTGTGTAATTGTTTGTGGGGGCTACGTCCGTACAAAGTGACGAGAGTCCATACGTAGCGGCTATGATTGTCATGTCTGGGTAGTTAGGCCCCACATCATGCTCTATTTTCTACTCGTAATGAATTATATGTTATAAACCCTTGTTATATGTAATTTCATTTCTCAGAAGTTTACGGAAATTTAGCATAATATGAAAGAATTGTTTTACGGAAAAATAATAAGAAAGAAATTGTTTTTATTAAAAATAATATGAAAGGAATTGTTACGGGAAGTAATAGTGAAAGGAATTGTTTCGGGAAATTAATATGAAAAGAAATGAATATAGTGTGTGCATGTGACCGCTTCGCAATTTACTTTCTGCGAGCGATTTGTGATTTCCCCTACTCTTATGGGATCGCGTCTGTAATGACCCAGCCGGTCGTTTTGTGCGTTCGGACTCCGTCCCCGTGAATGACTTTTTCCATAGCGGATACTCGTGACTTATGACTTGTGTGGACAGGTAGTTCGAGATTCAGAAATGATTTGGCCAGTTCAGGAACACTTGGTTCCTGAAGGCTAGCCTATTTGGCAAATTTTGGTTCCGAGCAGCATTTTTAGCAAACGACCTCGGAATCGAGTTCTGACAGCTCCAACAGCTCCGGATGATGATTTCGGACTTGGGAGTGTGTTCGCCTCGGGTTTCTGATGACCGGGGAGTATTTCGGCACCTGAATTGGAATTCAGGATTTCATAAGATTTGGAATTCAGCCTGGAATTGGACCTCATGATATCATAGTCCGAATGGAATTCCAGAACTGGCAATAGTTCTGTATAGTCATTTATGACTTGCCTGCAAAATTTGGGGTCATTCTGAGCAGTATAGACCCGTTCGGCGTATCGGTGAGCCATTTGAATTTTCTTGAAATCCTAAGTTTGAAACTAAGGGGTTTTGGAGGGTGATTTCTAGTTTGGATGATGTTTTTAGTGTTCTTGGAGCTCGAGCAAGTTCATCATGTGATTTAGGACTTGTTGGTATAATTTGTCGAGGGCTCGGGTGGGCCCAGGGGTCCCCCGGACCCCGATCGGGGTAAAAAACCAGCAGTTGCACAGCTGGCGGGAAATCTTCTGGTGCGACCGCACCTGCGGTCCATGAGCCGCAGGCGCGAGGCTCGCACCAGCGGCCTTCCCATCGCAGGTGCAGCTCCTTCCGCAGGAGCGGCCTTTATTCCGCAAGAGCGGCTCCGCAGGAGCGGACCAGGCTTCGCAGGCGCGAGCATTCGCCAGGGCCAGGCCATCGCAGGTGCGGCCAATTTCCCGCAGGTGCGAGTCCGCACCTGCGATCCAAAGTCCGCAAGAGCGAGAATTTCCCCCCAATGCCCAGGCCTTTTCCCACATAAGCGACCCATTTCCCGCAGGTGCGAGTCCGCACTTGCGATCCAAAGGTCGCAGGTGCGGAAACTGCTGGCCAGTCCTATAAAAAGCCCATTTCGTGAATTTCTTCCCAAAACACAATTTTTCCTCCATTGTTGCACACCCCAAGAGCTCCAGAGCAGTGATTTCGGCCTAATTACTCAGGTAAGTAATTCTTTGGCCTCCGCATGTTAAATCCTTCAATTCTTTGGGAATTTCCACTTCCAAATTCATAGAAATTCATAAGAAATTGTTGGGGAGAATAGAGGGTTTTGAGGAAAATGGGAATTCTGATTTTAGGGCCATTGTAGGATGATTAATTGAGTTAATCTTGATCCTTAGGCGACCTATAGCGCATTTCTTCAAAAACTATAATTTTCCGGACGCCGAGGTTCGGAATTGAATTTGACAAGTATGTCAAGAATGTGTTTTTAGGGAAAATCCTTGATAAATCCTCCTCGATTCTTCCTAAATTGATATAATTATGTGTTTTTGGCTAGTTGCGAGCCATCGAGGGTGATTTGGAGGATTCATGCGTCTTGTTGATTGGTCCGTTTGCGGGAGGAGCACTTGTCCAGGTGAGTCTCCTTTCCAAACTCTGTAAGGGGGAAATGTCCCCTAGGCTCCTTGTTGCTAATTGTGCTTGTTTAGGGGGCTAGGTATGCACCACGTGACGAGAGTCCGTACGTGGCATCTATATTGTATGTTGGGTAGACGTAGGACCCACGAGCATGTTCTAGCTGTTTGTTTGATATTA
>ML297697.1:38513-51684 GCA_005239495.1 Nicotiana undulata
ATATATATATATAAGCATTCATGCAGTCATATATACGCATTCATGCATTCATGGCCCTCGAGCCACAGGTATGATTCGTGATCAGGGAAAACTTATATCTTTATTGCCCCTGAGTCACAGGTTTGATTCGTGATCAGGGAGTAATTACACTCATATTTTTACCAGCCCCTGAGTCACAGTTTTGATACGTAATCAGGGAGAGATCAGACTTATTTTACTAGCCCCTGAGTCACAGGTTTGATTCGTGATCAGGGAGAATTATACTACTAATTTCATCGGCCCCCAAGTCAGAGGTATGATTCGTGATCAGGGAGAACTTATATTTTCTTTGGCCCCCGAGTCACAGGCATGATTCGTGATCGGGGAGAGTTTTACTTTGCATCATTGGCCGCTAGTCACAGGTATGATTCGTGATTGGGAGATTATATATATATATGTCATTGGCCCCTGAGTCGCATGAATGATTCGCGAGCAGGGAGAGATATTTGCCCACGAGTCGCATGGATGATTCGCGATCCTGGAGATTTTATCGAGTCAGCGCACGAGTTGCAGGTATGATTCGTGAGCGTGCGGAGCTTTATGATCGAGTCATTCCTTATGACCCACCCTTATGACTTCGGCCCATAGTCTTGTCCGTGTCGATTATATCTATATACACATATGCATTCATTAGCATCTGCATTGAGTTGGGATCGTACGATGGTGAGTTGAGAAGCAATACTGAGTACTGGAAAGTGAATAATTGAGATAACAAGATAAGGTATTTTAGATAATGAAAAGGAAAGGTGATGTTTAAGATCAGTTACATGCTTGTTGATTAACTGTCCTTATAATGAAAAGGCGAAGCAATACTTGTATCTTATTTCATTATGTATTGGACCTTAGTGAGTATATATTCTACCTCTCGTCACTACTCTTTACGAGTTTAGACGGGATACTCACTGGGTACATATTTGATTATATGTACTCATGCTGCACTTTCTTTCTTTTTCTGCACTTGATTGTGCAGGTGGTGAAGTCCGTCTGTCTGCTGATAGGTACTGATCGCGGTGTCACTCCATATGGTGAGCTGTCTTCTTGGCGTCATCCTGACAGCACCTTTGGAGCCTTCTAGTTTCATTTTGCTCAGTCTTTTGTTTCAGACTGCGGCTTGTATTTTTGTATATATATATTTCAGTTGTTGTATCTATGTAGCCGCACGTTGACACTGTGACACTAGTCCTGGCACACACTTGTTGTAGTTATGTTGGTAATTTGGGGTTGTATATATTGGGCCCAGCTGTGGCTCAGCTTGTTTCTACGGCCTTACCCTATACTGTGGATTATATTCCGCACCTTTATTGTTATAGCTGTACGTTGGCTTGCCTAACCTCGCCGTTAGGTTCCATCACGACCTGAACCGGTTTTGGGTCGTGACAGGGTCGTACGCCACGATGGATTTAAAGATACTCTTATGGGATCGGGTCGTACGCCACAGTGGATTTAAAGATACTCTTATGGGATCAGACCGTACGCCATGGTGGATTGAAAGGTATTTGTATATAATTGAGTCAGCACACGAGCCGCAGGTATGATTCGCGATCGTGGGAAGCTTTATGATAATTGTATATAATTGAGTCAGCACATGAGTCGCAGGTATGATTCGCAACCATGGGGAGCTTTATAATCGACTCAGCACACGAGTCGCAGGTATGATTCGCGATCATGGGAAGCTTTATGTTAAATTAGTATAATCGAGTCAGCACACGAGTCGCAGGTATGATTCGTGATCGTGGGAAGCTTTATGTTAAATTAGTATAATCGAGTCAGCACACGAGTCGCAGGTATGATTCGCGATCGTGGGAGCTTTAAGACTATTCAGTGTTTATATACTACCTTACGACCCCCGCCAGTTGTCTTATTCCTACGTACGTATAACTATTTGTTACTGATTCATAGATGTTGACTTGTCAGTTATTTTAGGAAAAGAAAGTGGGAACCTTTATTTGCTTTGATATTTGATGAAAAAGGGGTGGAAATTGTTATTTACTTATTTTCAGAAATTACTCGGATTTCAGTGCCTTACACTCACATTGTTGTTTATCTGCCTTCACATGCTTAGCGCTTTCATTATATGCTGTCATACTACTATTGTTGGACCTTATTGAGTGTCGGGTCAACCTCTCGTCACTACTTCTTCGAGATTAGACGGGATACTCACTAGGTACATATATGTTTATGTACTCATGCTACACTTTCTGTGCACTTTGTTGCACAGGTACCTACATAGTACAATGATTGATTTAGCGACTTACTTGTGCTGCATTCGTCCGGAGGCGTTCCGCAGTTGACAGAGTCTCCCTTCTATGTACTTAAATTTTATCTCTGTTTTCTTTGTCCAATTTATTTCTCGGACAAGACTTGTATAATTGTATAAATTCTTAGAAATTGCTCATGTACTTGTGTCACCGGGTTCTGGGGATGTGTCGGTATTTCTTTTATTATATTAAGTTGACTTCCTGCCGTATTTAATTTACGAGAATTTTTAATTATTTGGTTATGAAATGTAGGAAAGGGCATGATTTCGAAAATGTTAAACAAGAAAGTATTTCAACCGATTAAGGGATTGGCTTGCCTGACAGTGGTGTCCGGCGCCATCACGACCTGAGTTAGGATTTTGGGTCGTGACACTTGTTGCGGCGTGCAACCCGCTCCCACTTGTCCACACTTATTTCTCCTCCCTAAATATATATCACCCTTATTGCTCCTGTTGCGGCGTGCAACCCGATCCTACTTGTCCACCCTTATCACTCCTTATTGCGGCGTGCAACCTGCTCCCACCAGACATATCATATCAGTTTATTTATAAATTTTCACAATTCACGCCATGCCTTTCACAATACTTTTATCTCAACAATTATAAACAAGAAACTGTATTTTCTCATAAACTTCATCAATATCATCTCAACAATGAAACCAACAGGAACATAAATATGTTTCTCGTAAAACAATGTCAAATTGTTTAACCTTTATGTATCACAAGGAAACCAAGAAAACAACCAATACTCTTCCAAAATAATTACAACAAGACATAACAACAAAGTAACAAAGCCAAGTAATCATAGAAACAATTAATGAGCATAAAACAATTAAGACATGAATCAATTAAATTGTAAACGGGGAATGGATCATGTTTAACAAACAATTTGGTGATGCATAGATACTCGTCACCTCACCTATATACCACACACATGCAAATTCACATAACAAATAAGTTGGGGATTCCTATTCCCTCAAGTCAAGGTTAAACCAAGCTCTTACCTCAATTTCGCAGGCCACTCAATGTTCAATTATAGCTTTTCCCTTTGAATTCACCTCCAATACACCCGAATCTAATCATAATTAATTTAATTAAGGCTAAAGGAACTAACTTTATTGAAAATCATAGTTTTTCCTAAGTTTTCTAAAAAAAGGTGAAGACCCAACCCCGGGCCTGCTTGGTCTAAACTCGGAGTTCGGATCAAATTACATTACCTATTCACCCACGAACCCGAGTATATAATTAGTTTCGAAATCCGACCTCAATTCGAGGTAAAAATTCGATTTTTAGAAAATTTTCTAATTCTACCCAAACCCTCTATTTTTACCATGAAAATTCCTAATTTTTTATTTAAACGTGATGATAAACAATGAGTAATTGAAAGAGTAAAGTTTAGAATTGATTACCAATAACTTGGGGATGATATTTGGTGAAGAAATTCGTTCCTAGGACTGTGGAGTTCGAAAATATGAAGAAGAAGGGTTCTACCCATTTTTAAAAATGTATTTGTATAGTTGGGCAGTTGCCCTTCGCATTCGCATCTCCCTGGCCATGTTCGTGTAGTGTCCTAGCCCCATAGACTATGCGTTCGCAGAGCTTTAGCTCCCAGACCTCTGCGTTCGCACCTGAAGAGGCGCGTTCGCATAGAGGAAAGCCAGGCGGCTCCCCCAGGCCCAAATAACTCTATGCGTTTTCAGGGCCCAATCGCGTTCGCATAGAGCAAAAACGACCCCCGCCTATTTTCACTACGCGTTCGCGACTGGGTCATGCGAATGCAATGACCAAAAATGGCACACCAGATAACAACAAAACCAACAGTCCATTAAGTGCAAAAATATCCCGTGGCCTATGCGAAACTCACCCGAGCCCTCGGTGATCTGAACCAAACATGCACGCAAGTCTAAAAATATCATACGGACTTACTCGTGCGATCAAATCATGAAAATAACATGTAAAACAATGAATTAAACCTCAAAACTCATCATTTTTCTCAAGAACACTTAAAGTTAATTATTTCTCAACCGAATGTCCGAATCACGTCAAATAAACATCGTTTTTCACCAAATTTCACAGTTAACCTTTAAATACTATAACAAATTTGTACTAGGCTCCGTAACTAAAATACGGGCCCGATACCAATGGTTTCAAACATTAATTCTTTTCTTTATTTCATAAATATTTCAGGAAAATAATTTCTATCAAAAATTGATTTCTAAGGCTTGGGACCTCGGAATTCATTTCTGGGCATACGCCCAAGTCCCTTAATTTACTGCGGACCTCCCGGGATCGTCGGAATACAGATCCGGGCCCGTTTACTCAAAAGGTTGACCAAAGTAAACTATAATCAAATTTTAACTCTAGAAAGTACTATTTCTCGTATTTCCACATAAAAGCTTTTCGGTTTCACATCCGGACTGCGCACGCAAATTGAGATATTTAAAATTAATCCTTTTAGGATTATTAAGCCTAGAACAGAGTCTAAATTCATAAATTGGCCCCTTGGTTCATCACACTCTCCACCTCTAAAACAAACGTTCGTCCTCGGACGGACATAGAAAATTACCTGAATTGGCGAACAAGTGTGGATATCTACTCTGCATGTCCGACTCGGAATTCCAAGTAGCTGCCTCAACGGGCTGGCCTCTCCATTGCACTCGAACTGAAGGATAACTCTTAGACCTCAACTGACGAACCTGCCGGTCTAAAATAGCTACCGACTCCTCCTCATAAGTCAAGTCCTTATCCAATTGGACAGAGTTGAAATCTAATACGTGGGACGGGTCACCATGATATTTCCAGAGCATAGACACGTGGAATACCGGATGAACCGAGGATAACCCTGGAGGCAACGCGAGTCTATAAGCTACCTCCCCCACTCTCTTAATAATCTCAAACGGCCCAATATACCTAGGGCTCAACTTACCCTTCTTCCTAAATCTCATAACACCCTTCACGGGCGACACACGAAGAAATACTCTATCTCCCACCATGAATGCCACATCACGAACCTTACGATCGGCATAACTCTTTTTCCTAGAATGAGCTGCACGAAGTCTCTCCTGAATAACCTTGACCTTTTCTAAGGCCTCCTGAACTAAGTCTGTACCCAGCAACCGAGCCTCTCCCGGCTCAAACCATCCAACTGGCGATCTGCACCGTCTACCATATAATGCCTCGTAAGGAGACATCTGAATGCTCCACTGATAGCTATTATTATAAGCAAACTCCGCTAATGGCAAGAACTGATCCACAAACCTCCAAATACAATAACACAAGTGCGGAGCATATCCTCCAATATCTGAATGGTACGCTCGGACTGCCCGTCAGTCTGAGGGTGAAATGTTGTACTCAACTCTACTTGGGTACCTAACTCACGCTGAACTGCCCTCCAAAAGTGCGAAGTAAACTGCGTACCCCGATCGAAAATGATAGACAAGGGCATACCATGAAGGTGAACAATCTCCCGGATATATAACTCAGCCAACTGCTCCGAAGTATAAGTACTCGCCACAGGAATGAAATGTGCTGATTTAGTCAGCCTATCCACAATAACCCAAATTGCGTCAAATTTCCTCTGAGTCCGCGAGAGTCCAACAACAAAGTCCATAGTCATACGCTCCCACTTAAACTCAGGAATCTCTATCTGCTAAAGCAAACCACCAGGTCTCTGATGCTCATACTTTACCTGCTGACAATTTAAGCAACGAGCCACATACGCAACAATGTCCTTTTTCATCCTTCTCCACCAATAATGCTGCCTCAAATCTTGGAACATTTTGGTTGTACCTGGGTGAATCAAATACTTAGAACTGTGAGCCTCCTCAAGGATCAACTCACGAAGGCCATCAACGTTAGGCACACATATACGACCCTGCATCCTCAAAAAACCATCATCTCCAACTGTAACCTGCTTGGCACCACTGCGCAAATCTGTGTCCCTACGAACCATCAAATGCGAGTCATCATCTTGCCGCTCCCGGATACGCTCAATTAGAGAAGACCGAGTGACTGTACAAGCTAGAACACTGCTGGGCGAAATATCCAACCTCACGAACTGATTAGCCAATGTCTGAATGTATGAAGCTAGCGGTCTCTCACCAACTGGAATATACGCAAGGCTGCCCATACTCACCGCCTTCCTACTCAATGCATCGGCCACCATGTTGGCCTTCCCTGGATAATATAATATGGTGACATCATAATCCTTCAGTAACTCTAACCATCTCTGCTTCCTCAAATTTAGATCTTTCTGCTTGAATAAGTACTGGAGATTGCGTTGGTCAGTAAAAACCTCACACGGCACGCCATAAAGATAGCGCCTCCAAATTTATAATGCATGAACAATGGCTACCAACTATAAGTCATGAACAGGGTAATTCTTCTCATGGACTTTCAGTTGTCGAGATGCATATGCAATCACCCTGCCATCCTGTATCAACACTGCTCCAAGGCCAACTCGGGAATCATCACAATACACCGTGAAGGAACCCGAACTCGATGGTAACACCAACACCGGTGCTGAAGTCAAGGCTGTCTTGAGCTTTTGAAAGCTCACCTTGTACTCAACTGACAATTTAAATAGGGCACCTTTCTGAGTCAATTTAGGCATTGGGCTGTTATGGATGAGAACCCATCCACAAAACGACGGTAGTAACCCACCAAACCCAAGAAGCTCCTAATCTCCTTGGCTGTATTGCATCTAGGCCAGTTCTTGACTACCTTAATTTTCTTAGGATCAACCTAAATACCCTCCGCTGATACAATATGTCCCAAGAAGGCTACTGAATCTAACCAGAACTCACATTTAGAAAACTTGGCATATAATTGATTATCTCTCAAAGTCAGGAGTGATATACGGAGGTGCTTCTCGTGCTCTTCCCAACTACGAGAGTATATAAGAATGTCATCAATGAACACGATCACGAAAAAGTCCAGATGAGGCTTGGAAACCCAATTCATCAAGTCCATAAAGGCTGCTGGAGAATTAGTCAGCCCAAAAGACATAACTAAAAATTTATAGTGCCCATACCTCGTCCGAAAGGTTGTCTTAGGAACATCGGACGCCCTAATCTTCAGCTGATGATAGCCCGACCCCAAATCAACATTCGAAAATGCTCTAGCACCCTGAAACTGATCGAATAGGTCATCAATTCTTGGCAACGAATACTTATTCTTGATAGTAACTTTATTCAGCTGTCGGTAATCTATACACATCCTCATCGACCCATCTTTCTTCTTTACAAACAAAATCGGTGCACCCCAAGGCGAGACACTAGGTCTGATGAAGCCCTTATCTAGGAAGTCTTGCAACCGTTCTTTCAATTCAGGTAGGGCCATCCGATATGGAGGAATGGAAATGGGCTAAGTGCCCGGAGCAACGTCAATACAGAAATCAATATCCATGTCGGGGGGCATCCCCGGCAGGTCTGCAGGAAAGACCTCAGGAAACTCACGAATAATAGGAACTGACTCTATGGAAGAAACCTCGGCATCAGAATCACGAATACGAGCCAAATAAGCCAAACACCCTTTCTCCACCATGCGGCGAGCCTTGGCATATGAAATCACCCGGCTGGGAGAATGACAAGGAGTCCCTTTCCATTCTAATCGAGGCAACCCCGACAATGCTAAAGTAATTGTCTTGGCGTGACAGTCCAAAATGGCATAATAGAGCGACAACCAATCAATGCTCAATATAACATCAATATCAACCATGTCTAGAAGCAAAAAATTCACACTAGTTTCAAGACCTTCAATGACTACCACGCACGAACGATACACACGATCTACCACAATAGTATCCCCCACCAATGTAGACACATAAACAGGAACACTCAAATAGTCAAGGGGCACCACCAAATACGGGGCAAAATAGGATGAAACATAAGAATAAGTAGACCCAAGATCCAACAAAACTGAAGCAGCTCTATTACAAACTGAGATGATACCTGTAATAACAACGTTAGAGGACTCTGCCTCAGGCCTAGATAGAAATTCATATAGTCGGGGTTGGGCCCCGCCACCCTTAACCACACCTTTGGGAGGACCTCCACCTCTAGCGGGTTGACCTCCACCTCTAGTTATCTAACCTCCACCTCTAACATTCTGGCCTCTACCTCTAACTACCTGACCCCTACCTCTTGCTAGCTAGACAGGTGGTGATGCAGCTAGTGCCAGAACTATGGCACGAGAACCCTGGTACTGATGCTGATTACCTAGAAACTTTGGACAAGCTCTCCGAATATGCCTATATTCACCACACTCAAAACATCCCTCCTGATATGAGGGCTGACCCTGACGAGCTGGCTGACCACGATAATGACTCTACAAAGGAGATGCTCTGATAGGAGCTGAAGGAGCACTATAGACTGGCTGAGCAGAAGGAGGCAGATACGAACCACGACCACCCGAAGTACCATGTGAATCCTGTAGTGCTGAATGAAATGGCTTGGAAGAATGGCCTCTACTAAATGAAGTCCCGCCTCCAGATGAGGCACCACTGAAACCATCGGAATGGCGAGGTCTCTTGTCAGACCCCCGACCTCCCATCCCGAGAACCGACTCAACCCTCCTAACCACATTAGCTGCATCTTGAAAAACAATCTCGGTCCCTGTCTCCTTGGCCATCTGCAACCTGATGGGCTGAGCAAGGCCCTCAATAAATCGTTTGACCCTCTCTCTATCTCTATGGGCAACAATAGAATAACATGTCTAGCCAAATCCACGAAATGAGTCTCATACTGGGTCACGGTCATGCTGCCCTGCTGAACTCGCTCAAACTGACGACGCTTATCCTCTCGAGTAGTAATAGGCAAAAACTTCTCCATAAAGAGATGAGAGAACTGATCCCAAGTCTGAGTAGGTGATCTAACTAGTCTAGTCAACAAATACTCCATCCACCATTTCTTGGCGGAACCAGTCATCTGAAAAGTCGCAAAATCGACCCCATTGGTCTCCAAAATACCCATATTACGCAACACCTCATGACAACTATCTAGATATTCTTGAGGGTCCTCTAAAGCCTCACCACTGAAATGAACAGGAAATAATTTAATGAACCTGTCCAATCTCCATAAAGAATCAGTAGACATAGCGGCACTGGAGCAACTGGCTGAATTACCCTAACTGGATTGGCTGCTGGGGTCTGAACCTGAGGAGTAGTCTGAACTGGAGTGTGGGTAGCAAGATTCTGGACCCCTCCTCCAACCTGAGATACGGCTGCTGCAACCGGGAATGTGCCAGTCTGGGCCACACTCTCCATAAGACCCACTAAACGGACCAAAGCATCCTGCAGAATCGGGGTGGCAATAAATCCCTCGGGGACCTGAGCTGGTCCCGCTGGAACGGTCTGAGTTGGAACCCCCTCATTTATCTCGATCTGAGGTTCCATAGCTGAGGCTGCTGCCTGAGCAATGGGCTGAGTTCTGCCCCTGCCTCAGCCCCTGGCGCGGTCTCGGCCTCTGCCCCTGGCGCGGCCTCGGCCTCTGCCCCTAATAGGAGCTGTTGTTGCTGGAGGACTGGAATGTTGGTCAGCGGAAGAGGAAGCACGTGTTCTCGCCATCTGCGAGAAAATAGAAGAATCCAATCAGTATTTGAGATACAAGAATCGCACGATAGAATAGAAATAAAAATGGAGTTGTTTCCTAACTCAATAGCTTCTGAGAGATAAGTACAGATGTCTCCGTACCGATCCTTTAGACTCTACTAAGCTTGTTCGTGAATTGTGAGACCTAAGCAACCTAGTGCTCTGATACCAACTTGTCACGACCCAAATTTCCAACCTTAGGGATCGTGATGGCGCCTAACACCACACTTGCTAGGCAAGCCAATGTTAGAGTTCCATTAACTACTTCCTTTGATTTTCCATTTAAACATAAACCAATTTTAAAATAAACTTAATCTAATGACTTTCAATGAATAATTTCCAATATAAAATAATAAAAAATTAAATAAACCGAGCCACAAACTAATTATATAAATAACTCTAAATCTACCCTAGGGTCTGGTGTCACGATTCACGAACAACTAAAGAATACTACAGATACTGGGCTAAAAGAAATAGTGTAACTATTCCGAATATAATTAAATAGTGTTTATAAAAAATAAAAATAAAAGACACCAGGAATCTGCAGACGCCGGCAGATCTACCTCGTGTCTACGAATAAATGGATGGATGCTCTAAAAATCTCTAATGCTTGCCGGTACCTAGATCTGCACAAAAGAGTGCAGAGTGTAGTACCAGTACAACCAACCCCATGTACTGAGTAAGTGCCGAGCTTAACCTCGACGAAGTAGTGACGAGGCTACGGCGGGGCATTAACAATATAACCTGTGAACAATAATAATTGAAACAATAAGGAAATCTAAAACAAATAAATATTAATTGAAGCAACAATTTAAAATAACTAAGTCACTTTTTCCAGGTCTCAGCTATAACCAATTCTCACGTAAGTTTTCAAATTTCCAAACTTTGACTTTAAAATAACAGTAGTGCAAAATATGAAAAAAGCAGTAAAGTAAAACAGTAGATTTTCAAATCTTTGTTTTCTTTGAAAATTAGTAAAAGATAAGTGTCCTCCCTTATTTCTCCTTGTTTCGGCATGCAACCCGCTCACACCTGTCCACCCTTATTTCTCCTCCCTAAATATATGTATCACCCTTATTGCTCATGTTGCGGCGTGCAACCCGATCCCACATGTCAACCCTTATCAATCCTTGTTGCGGCGTACAACCCGCTCCCACCAGACATATCATATCAGTTTATTTATAAATTTTCACAATTCATGCCATGCCTTTCACAATACTTTTATCTCAACAATTATAAACAAGAAGTTGTATTTTCTCATAAACTTCATCAATATCATCTCAACCATGAAACCAACAGGAACATAAATATGTATCTCGTAAAACAATGTCAAATTGCTTAACCTTTATGTATCACAAGGAAACCAAGAAAACAACCAATACTCTTCCAACATAATTACAACAAGACTTAACAACAAAATAACAAAGCCAAGTAATCATAGAAATAATTAATGAGCATAAAACAATCAAAATTGGAAACGGGGAAGGGAGCATGTTTAACAGACAATTTGGTGGTGCACAGATACTCGTCACCTCACCTATATACCACACACATGCAAATTCACATAACATATAAGTTGGGGATTCCTATTCCCTCAAGTCAAGGTTAAACCAATCACTTACCTCAATTTTGCAGGCCACTCACTGTTCAATTATAGCTTTTCCCTTTGAATTTACCTCCAATACACTTGAATCTAATCATAATTAACTTAATATCATTAATTAAGGCTAAAGGAACTAACTTTATTGAAAATCATAATGTTTCCTAAGTTTTCTCAAAAAAAGTGAAAACCTGACCTCGGGCCCACTTGGTCTAAACTCAGGGTTCGGACCAAATTACGTTTACCCATTCCCCCACGAACCATAATATACAATTAGTTTCGAAATTTGACCTCAATTCAAGGTAAAAATTTGATTTTTACAAAATTCCATAATTCTACCCAAACCCTCAATTTTTACATGAAAATCCCTAGTTTTTTATTTAAATGTGATGAAAAACAATGCGTAATTGAAAGAGTTAAGTTTAAAATTGATTACCAATAACTTGGGGATGAAATTTGGTGAAGAAATTCGTTACTAAGGCTGTAGGGTTTGAAAATATAAAAAAGACGGGTTCTGCCCGTTTTTAAAAATGTATTTATATAGCTGGGCAGTTGCCCTTCGCGTTCGCATTACCCTGGCCGCATTCGCGTGGGGTCCTGGCCCCATAGCCTATGTGTTCGCACAAGCTAGGCTCCATTCGCAGAGGTTTAGCTCCCAGACCTCTGCGTTCGCACCTGAAGAGACGTGTTCGCATAGAGGAAAGCCAAGCGGCTTCCCCAGGCCCAAAGAACTCTATGCGTTCGCGGGGCCCAACCGCATTCGCATAGAGCAAAAACAACCCCCACCTATTTTCACTACGGGTTCGCGACTGGGTCATGCAAATGCAATGATCAAAAAAGGCACACCAGATAAGAGCAAAACCAGCAGTCCTTTAAGTGAAAAAACATCCCGTGGTCTATGCGAAACTCACCCGAGCCCTCGGGACTCTGAACCAAACATGCACGCAAGTTTAAAACATCATACGGACTTTCTCGTGCGATCAAATCATGAAATTAACATGTAAAACTATGAATTAAACCTCAAAACTCATAATTTTTCTCAAGAACACTTCAAGTTCATTATTTTTCAACCGGATGTCCGAATCACGTCAAATAAACTCAGTTTTTTACCAAATTTCACAGTTAACCTTTAAATACTATAAAAAATATGCATTGGGCTTCGGAACCAAAATACGGGCCCGATACCAATGGTTTCAAACATTAATTATTTTCTTTGTTTCATAAATATTTCAGAAAAATAATTTCTTTCAAAAATTGATTTCTAAGCCTTGGGACCTCGGAATTCATTTCCGGGCATATGCCAATTCCCCTATTTTACTACAGACCTCCCGAGATCGTTGGAATACAGATCCGGGTCCGTTTACTCAAAATGTTTACCAAAGTCAACTATAATCAAATTTTAACTCTAGAAATTACTATTTCTCGTATTTCCACATAAAAGCTTTCCGGTTTCATGCCCGGACTGCGCACGGAAATTGAGGTATTTAGAATTAATCTTTTTAGGGATATTAAGCCTAGAACGGAGTCTAAATTCATAAAATGATCCCTTGGGTCATCACACTATTGCAGTGCTGAATTATTACCTGTCCTTACCGTATTGTGGTTTCCGGTTTTCTGGTTGTGTTCCTGTCACGACCCAAAATCGGTTCAGGTCGTGATGGCACCTAACGGCGAGGTTAGGCAAGCC
>ML297698.1:605-37521 GCA_005239495.1 Nicotiana undulata
AGGTAAGTGTCTTGCCTAACTTCTGTGAGGGACTAGGTGTTATTTGCTATGTGTTAAGTGAGTATCATGTTCATTGCATAGGTGAGGTGACGAGTACCTATGCAATGTGTGTCAAGCATGCCCGTGAGTCTATTTTGATATAAATTGCAGTATTTCTTTCAGGTTTAGTATATTATGAAATTGTCTTTACTTGGTGCCTTATTCTTGATTGAAAGTATTGGCCAGTGAGTTTGAGAAAGTGTTTATACGAATGGTAACACAAGTGTAGAGAACGTGATTGAGGTAATTGGTTATAGCTGAGACCCTTGCCGGGCATTTCTTGAATTACTACTTGATGTTTCCCCCTTGCCGGGTGTTTTGGAATTGCTTATTTCCACTATGCTGTACTCCTTGCCATTTATCTGTTATTGTTTGGTGAGGAAGAGTGTAAAGCACGAAGGGTGATGCCGTGTCATAATACTTGATTTCATTGCATAGTGAGGAAGAGTGTAAAGCACGAAGGGTGATGCCGTGCCATGATTTTATTGATTATAAGCACGAAGGTAAATACCGTGCCATGATTTTATTGATTATACGCACGAAGGTAAATGCCGTGCCATGATTCATTGTACATTGCATTGTGAGGAAGAGAGTAAAAGCACGAAGGGTGATGCCGTGCCATGATATTTGATTACATTGCATTGTGAGGAAGAGAGTAAAAGCACGAAGGGTGATGCCGTGCCATTGTTTACTTTTCCGACATTTATATTGTTTCGTCGTCAATTATGTTGGATGGTTTCTCGGGATTACTTCTATCTGTCGATGTGACTGTTTTATTCCACTTGTCCCCCTTTTATTGCTCTCGTATCCCCTACTTGCCTGATTATTTCTTGCCTTGTGTTATTTCCTGTTACCTGCTGTAGATTAGGACAGGTTATCGTTAATGTCAAGTCTAGCCTCGTCACTACTTCGGCTGAGGTTCGGCTTGGCACTTACTCAGTACATGGGGTCGGTTGTACTGATACTACACTGCACTTCCTTGTGTTGTGCAAACCCTGCTACCGGACCCCGTGGAGCGTTCTGAGGGAGATACCTCTAGTCCACGTCAGAGCTTCGAGGTATACACTGGCGTTCGTGGATCCCGAGGCTTCTCTCCTTTACCGTTTCATTGTCTTTCTTCTTATTTCCAAGACAATGTTGTATTTTCATTTCCAGACTTGTATTTAGCATTCCAGTAGTTAGTCCGTGAGATTGCGACACCCCGATTTTGGGATTGTTCGTTGTAGATGTCTTATCATTCCATTTTGAGTTTTCTAAGATATTATTATTATTTCTCTGCTGTGAAAAAATTGAAGGGATTTGAAAGGCTCAGTAAAGTTTTGAGAGTTACTAGTGTGGGAAGTTTTACGTTATTTCATGTTTATCATGTCTTTATTCTCCGCATTCTTAAAGTTTCGTTATTTTTATTAAGCAATGCTTACAGGATTTTGTTGGGAACTTGTTGAAAGCGACGAACTATCGTTTCGTTCAGTATTAAATGATTTTAAATTGCTATTGCAAGTTATACGTTGGCTGGCCTAGTGGGTTCAACGTTAGGCGCAGTTACAGCCCAAAGGGTGGGAATTTGGGTCGTGACAAAGAAAAAATTAAAATTGGAGAAGAGTGACCTGGAAAGGCTTAGGTATAATTGTGATATTGTTGGTTGTCCCTTTGTGTGTTTAATATCAAAAGAAAAGTTTGGTGGGGTTAAAATCAAGACTTTATCTGCTGAACATGATTGTGTCACTGCATTTGATAACAATACTGTTGATTTTAGTATCATTGAACAATATTTCAAGAAGAAGTTATAGGATAATCTTAAGTACAAGGTTATGGAGATGATGTTAGATTTGAAGAGAAACTTTGAGCTAAATGTCAATCATGGGAAGTGCAATAGGGAAAATAGGATGGTATTGGAGCCACTATATGGTAGTTTTTCATATGAGTACAATAAACTAGAGGCTTATGCCAGTGAATTGAGGGAAAGTAACCCTGGTAGTGATGTGGTTGTTGCACTTTCAAATAGTGCACTTGAAGAAGGAAGAAGAAGGTTCTTGAGAATGTATGTATGTTTTCATGCTTTGAAGATGGTTTTCAATCTAGGATTGATACCTTTTATTGGTTTGGATGGTACCTTTTTGAAGGGCAAAGCCAAAGGCCAACTGCTAGTGGCAGTTGGACAGGATTCACAGAATCATTTTTACCCTTTTACATGGGCATTTGTTGATAAGGAGAACAAAAATACTTGGAATTGGTTCCTACAACTGCTGCAATCTTCTTTGGACCTCAAGGAAGGGGAAGGAATCACCTTCATGTCAGATATGCAAAAGGTGAAGTTTTATGACATATCTGCTATGTTATGTCTATTTTTATTCAATCTTCTACTCCCTCCGTTCCAATTTATGTGAACCTGTTTGACTAGGTACGGAGATTAAGAAAAAATAAAGACTTTTAGAATTTGTGGTCCTAAACAATTCAAAAAAGGGGCCAGAGTATTTGTGTGATTATAAAAGCTTCTCATTAAGGGTAGAATTATAAGTTTAACCAAAATTGTTTCCAAATTTAGAAAAGGGTCATTCTTTTTGAAACGGACCAAAAAGAAAATAGGTTCACATAAATTGGAACGGAGGGAGTAATTACTTTTTACTTGATAATCAATTCTGAACATCTTTGTTTGTTCTGCAGGGGTTGCTTGATGCAGTCAAAACAATCCTTCCCCAGGCACATCATATGTATTGTGTTAGACATATTGAGTCTAACTAGTGCAAAAAGTACAACACCAGGGGAAAAAAAAGTTTTATGGTGGTGTGCATGGTGCACATATGTGAAAGATTTCAAGGATCGGCTAGGAAAATTAGGTGACTTGAACAAAGATGTTGCAGAGGCTTTGTTGAGGTACCCACCTCAGTCCTGGTGTAGAGCATATATGGACACTGTATGCAAGAATCAGTCGGTTGATAATAACTTGACTGAATCATTCAACAAGTGGATTGTGGATGCAAGGCACAAGCCTATAATCAAGATGCCAGAGGACTTCAGAATCGAGACCATGAACTTGTTAAGAGAACACGAAGAAGAAGTTAGGAGTTGGAGACATGATTTCAGTCCAAAATGCATGGACTTGTACAATGAGTACATGCAGATTGCACAAACTGCCTGTGAAGTAAATGCAAATGGTCAAAATGGCTATGAAGTAACAGAAGGATCTGACAAGCATTGTGTCAATTTGGCTGTGAAGAAGTGCACTTGCAGGTCATGGGACCTTACAGGAATCCCATGTCCACATGCTATTAGAGATATACTTCATGACTCTGGTGATCCAATGACTGAAATTAATTAGTGGTATAGCAAGGAGGTATTTCTGCTGACTTATAGGTACAAGATACAGCCTTTCAGGGGAAAAGTTTTGGAAGATTGAACCATCTCAAGCAATGGAGCCTCCAGAGCTTGTGAAATTGGCTGGTAGACCTAAGGTTAAGAGAGATAGGCAGAAGGGTGAGGCAACTAAAAGACAAGGAGTGTGGTCACAATCCAGAAAAGGAAGAATCATGACTTGTAGCAAATGTGGAGAAACAACTCATAATGCAAGGACTTGTGGTCAGGTAATTATTTTACATTAACTTCAAAGTATTAAATACTAGACATGAAGAATATTTCTAACTTGTCCTTTTAACTATTTTAATCAAGGGAAAAAAGCAAAGTAAGGGTGGAAGAGTTGATCAGGCTGCTGCAACAACTGAGCAGGCTTCCACCAATTCAGCACCTGTTGCCACAACTGAGCAGGCTACCACCAGTTCAGCACTTGCTGCAAAAAAATTAAAAGGAAAGCAGTAGAGGAAGAGGTGATAGAACATGAAACTGAACCTCAAGTTGAAAATGATATCAGATGTTCAGCACCTCAAGCCACTCAACCAAGTTAGGACAGTGGGCTTAGGTTCATATCTACACCTGGAAGAATGCTTAGGTCAAGAGTTAGACGTGAAGAAGATGTTGTGCTTAAGCAATGAATTATATCAGAAGTAACTACAAGGCATAGGATGAGACAACATGTACAAATATCAACTGGAACAAGGTCAATCAACTTCACAGGTGATCATAGTGGTGTTAGTGTACCAACAAATCTGTCATATTCAGCCCCAACATTATAGTGGAAGGGAAATGTTGTTGTAACTGCAAATCAGTTGGAAAAACAAGGGCAATAAAGAACCGGGAAGCTGAAATCAAGGAGAAAAAAATGAAGACAAAAGTATAATTTTTTTTGTTGTGTGTGGGATGTATTTACCACAAACTTATAGATAGTTGTGTCCTTTCTCGTATTATGTAATTTTAGTTTTTGGTGTTGTTTTGGTGATGTAACTACTGGAGTTACTGTCTTCTTTGGTGAGGTAATTACAGTTATTTGGTGTTGTTTTTGGTATTGTTTTAGTGATGTAACTACTGGAATTACTGTGTTTTTGGTGATGTAATTACAGTTTCTTGGTGCTGTTTTTTGGGATGTAACTACTGGAATTACTGTATTTTTGGTGATGTAATTACAGTTTCTTGGTGCTGTTTTTGGGATGTAACTATTGAAGTTACTGTGTTTTTTGTGATGTAATTACAGTTTCTTGGTGCTGTTTTTGGGATGTAACTACTGAAGTTACTGTGTTTTTTGTGATGTAATTACAGTTTCTTGGTGCTGTTTTTGGGATGTAACTACTGGAGTTGCTGTATTTTTGGTGATGTAATTTCAATTTTTTTGGTGCTGTTTTTGGTGATGTACTGTGTTGTAAGCATTTGTGTTTGGTGAAGTGTATGTTTTTGGTGATCTAAGTTGTAGTTTAATTGTTGTGAGCATTTGTGTTCAGGTGTCTATCTTTGACCGTTTGTGTTCAAGTGTCTATTTTAAGTGGAAGAAAAGGGACAATATATATAGGAGCATTAAAAAGTGACCATATACCATAAAACAATTCAAACTAAGTTCTAGTACTTAAAAAGGGAACATATGCCATAATACAATTCAAACTAAATTCAAACAATTGACAAGTCAGTATATAGAACATCAAAACACTAGTACTTGGAAACATACATTAACAATTGATGTAATTATTTTACAATGGCAAAAAATAGAACTCTAATACTTAGGGACATACATTAACAAGTGAAATATGGACCATATGTCATCTTCAGCAAACACAATTTACTTCATCCACATTTCCGCAACAAATCCAACAAAAAGTGCAACTGCAATACAAATAAACATCTTCATCTTAACCACTTTGTATTCGATTTCCCTTGCTTTGTTCACTTCAACATTTTTTGCAACCTCCAAATCTTCAACTTTTTCCAACAACTTGTCTCTTCTATCTTGCACGACTCCAACAATTGCTTCAACATATTGATTGTAACATTGGCAGCGTCCAATTTATAATGCAACTTACTGATTTCTACCAAAGCTCGGTCCGAAAAAGGTTCGTCTTGCCATTCCCAATATCCACAAATGAACAATAATTAGGTTAGAAGGAATAAAAAATTTAATTTTTGTACAAACAATTAACAAACTTACTTCAGATTTTGCACATTTCTAGAATCTTCTTCCGGGATTTTAAGGTGTGGTCGATCAGTAGTTGGCAATCTCTCCACAATGGCACATCCTCTTTGATGTAGCATTAGACTCTGACATTTATGATGAAATTTGTTGCAATGGGCTGTCTTGATGGAGCTAATAGCATAGAGGGTTTGATGGATATGGCACTAGGAGTATAAATTAGGGTTGGGGTTTAATTTGGGTTATAAATCGTTGGGCTGTGGGTTTAGGGTATTATTTGGTTTATAAATGGCGGGTCGCGGGTTATGGGTTGGTGAATTTCATGGAGCGGGTCGTCTCTTATGTGCCCTGATTTAAAACATGCACGGATGGATGCCACGTGTCACCTCCGTCTAACTAATGATAAATTTGTTAGGATAATTGGACGGCATGGATTTTTATGACCCAATTGTATAATGGGGGACAATTTAAATAATTTACCATAGTAGAGGGACATATCAAACCTTTTTCCGTAAAGATTATACCTCTTTGGATCTCTAGAGAAAGAAAGTTTTACCACAATACTATCAAGAGAATATATGCACCATGTTGGTGTGGCAATTGTTTAGTACATACCACACTTTCGAGGAAAAACTTGTCCATCACGGTTATGTACTGTGTGGTTCCAATTTGCCATTTAAAAGGTAAAAGTATTCTTTTGGTGAACATCCCATAAATCACTCGCAAGAAGTGAAATTCAACTTTAGTAGAATTGGAGAAGTCGTGTTGATAACATGTTAAGAAATTTAGCTCAAAGTAACATAAAACAAGAAAATAGACAAGAATGAAGGGAGAAGGCAAGGAGAGATTCTTATTTCTTCCATGTATTCAATTACGTACAATATCATTTCTCATACTCTATTTATAGTATTACATAGAGGTATACAAAATAATGTCATAAATATGACATTAAACACTTGAGATCGTGGAGAAAGGTTATGGGGAGGTTATGGATGTATGAGAGTTACAACCATAACTCCATAAGCATCGGAGTAGTGGGAATTATGGAGAAAATGGAAAAGAGTAGTGAGTATTATTCCTTTATGAGTTATGGACATCCACCATTAGATGATTATTTATAGCATAAACCTCATTGACAACCCAATAATGCAAACCACGTATAACAATAGTAACAACGATAGTGTAATTTCACATGTACGATCTGAAGAGAGTAGTGTGTAAGCAAATCTTACTCTAACTTTAGTTAATAATACAAATGGCACAAAACAAGAGAGAGAAAATCTCGGTGACAACCCAAATAGGAAGGGTTGTTTATTTATTTAAAAAAGGAAGATATTGCTTGAGCAAATCCATATATCACCAATAACTTTCTCATTTTTCTTCCTTCCTCTTATTTTTTTAATAAATAAGTAAATAGTCTAGTAACAACTAACAAAGCAAGGATCAACCAATTATTTTTAATTCTAAATTTTCAGAGAGATTAGTTGTATGTATTCTCTATATTCATTTTGATCATTCATAATTAAGAGGATTTATTACGATTTGGTGTATCACCTGTCACACCTCCTTTTTTCCGAAAGGGGATATGAGGGGTTTTCAATTAAAGTGATATTATTCGAAATGGGATTATTTGTTCAATTTCAGAGTCGCCATTTGGGATAATTTATGGTATCCCAAGTCACCGATTTATTTTAAATACCAAATCGAGGAAATTTGACTCTGTTTAAAATCCGCAAAAATCAGAAGACCGGGTAAGGAATTCTGTTAACCGGGAGAAGGTGTTAGGCACTCCTGGATTTCGTTATTTTAACACGGTCGCTTTAATCATACCTAGCTTAATTATATAGTTTTAATTACGTATTTTAGAACCTATATACATTTTACCTTTTACCGTTTTTAATTACTCGATTATTCGTGATTACGAAATTATCTTGAAATGAGTCACGCGTACGTGTACTTATTTTGTTTGGTGTGTCAAGAATCATGTCATGCGTACGTGTACACAATTCACAACACTTGATTATTTAAGAAAGCTTGGCCAAAGTCGCGTGAACACGTACTTTGATTTATTTTAGAAATCGTAATTATGTCAGGCGAACGTGTACACAATTACGATAATAGATTAAGTCGCGCCTATAACATTTTTTAAGAATTTTTAAATCGTACTCGTGTCACGCGAACGTGTACACAATTAATAATATTTATTATTATTAGTTATGATCGGATCACATGAAGTGCACACTCGAATGAGATTTATGTATCGTGACCATGTCATGGAAACTGTACCCATGGCCACGATGATTTACTAATCGTACCTAAAGCAAACTACGATGCTCTTCCTCTTCCCTCGTACACATTCTAACTAGTAGAATTAACAAAATTATACAAAATAAAATAAAATCAATCAACATAAATAACGACCAAGCAAAGTCATCTGTAAAGCAAATAGGAAATGAAGTTATTATCAAGTTAACCCAACTTTTTTTTTCACTTTTGGATATCCTAATTAAAAAAAAAATACATTTTATGTAACATGTTGCACTTCTGTAGAAGAATCGATCCTTGTAAAATCTCACATATGACTGGTTTTCGCTTTCCTTATTCAAGTTATGAACAGTGAATATTAGGATGGCCACGAGCCTTACAAAAGCCAGTAATCTAAGAGGCAACTCTATTTTTAAACAAAAACTTCAAAATTAGTGATTAGAACTAATTTGCTTTATACATATATTTACAGATTTAAGCATGAGCAATTAGAACTAATTTCCTTTATACATACATTTATATACAGATTTAACCATGAGCAAAATAGACCAGGGATGCATGTTCCATCACCAAGCAAGAAATAGAAGTCAAAATGAAATCAACTTCATAATAAATAAACATGGCGTTCCAATAACAAACTAATAGAGTTGGAGTAAGGTTACCAAAGCATGGTTGTATATAGAGAAAAGATCAAAAGTACCTTTATTATTGCCAAATCTGAATTTTAAAGCTTTGCAATTCAACAGACGGACCGAACACCACTGACCACGACCGAAAATCGATGACGGCAACCTCGACAGAAGTTAAAACCTCGTCTGCTTTAATCCCAAAGATCACTTTATGATTGTTAGATTTTCAATTGTTGCAACTAACTGCTAATAGCATTATCATGAAATGTTTAGCACTATATAAATTTGAATCCTTGGATACGTTCAAAAAAGAAAATCTCTTCAGCTTTAACTTATATGTATTGATTGTATGTGCGTGTGTCTGGAGTTAGGTCTTATACCTGGAAGGTCTTTGTATTATTTATAGATGTGTGGGTTAATATTGAGAGGAGTGGGGGAAGTGGAGAAGGGATATGAAGGAGTGGGGGTGAGGCATGAGTGAAGTGGGGAAGTGGAAAAGAGATGTGAAGGAGTGGGGGTGAGGCATGAGTGAAGTGGGGAAGTTGTGTGTTATTATTATTATTATTATTATTTTATTTTTAATATTATATATATATATATAAAACTTACTTTTAGATTTAAAGAAAACTATATAAATAAGAAAACCCAATATTTACACTATAGTTTAAATTATACTAAGAAAAATACTATTATAACTTACATTTAAATTAAAAGAAACTAAGTTTATATATATATATATATATATATATATATATATATATATGAACAAATATTATATTCTAAGATTGTGAATATTTTTGTAGTTTTTAATTTTCTTAAATAAAACCTATGAAGAGTAAGATAAAAATTTAAAATATTAAGATTAGACCTAAAAGAAATATTTACACCAAAATAATATAGAATTTGGGTGTGGTCAAAAAGTAGTTGTTCACATCGCCCACATAAATAATCTTTTCTTGCTTATATAATATCATATATACTAATCTAAAATATAAAAAAAAAACATGAGAACGAAATTTTTCTCTGAACTAACCCTTTTGTTTAACGAACTTTTTTCATAAACTAGTTGTGAGCACGTAATTTTTGTCCAATATATAAAGTTACTCCTAAATTTTAAAAAAAATAGCTTTTAATTATTTTATAGAATTTTAAGAATTTTTTATATTTTAATTGATTTGTTTTGTGCGTATTTGTATTTGATGCATTTTTAGTAGTATTTTATATCCTAAAAATAACAAAAATATTTTAATCTTTACATTTTTAGATTTTAATTGCATGTGTAAAACAGTAAAATACCAAAAATACATTAGTCACTTTAGTTAGTTAAATATATTAGTTAATAGTTAGAAAAAATAATTAAATGGGTTAATTTTACAAATTAGTTTTAAATTAGGTGTTGTTAAGATAAGTGGTCAATTTTGAAAATAAAACAAAGAAAAGAAAGAGTGGTCTGCCGAATTTGGCTAGTTTCAGCAGCCCAATCTTCATGTCTGCCCAATCCACATCTTACCTGGCTTGCTCCTTTGAAACACTGTGAACGACGCTGTTAATTGTCCGAACGACGACGTTCAGTTTTCCCATCTACTGAAACGACTTTCTCTTCCCATTTCCAAGACATCCAAATTTCTCCCTTTTGAACAAAAACCCTAGCCTCCCCTAATCCCTTCATCTTCTCAAGTCAACATCCAACGCTTACTCTCAAAGAACGAAAGAATAGGCTAATCTTTACACACACACACATACACATTCATTTTCACGCCATTTATACTTACTGTGAGCACCCAGTTTTTTTCCTAATGCAAATCACTCCTAAAATATTCTAAAATAGTTTAGATTTGTTCATGCATATTTAGGATTATTTTAAAATCGTAGAAAATCATAAAAAATATTAAATTTCGCATTTCATGGCGTTTTAGGTTTAATTGCATTTTAGACATTAATTACTCTTTAATTGTTAGAATTAATACATAAAAATCAAACAAAATATTTTTTAAAATTTACATGCATTTGTTAAAATTGGAAGATTAGTTAGTTGTTAGAAAATATATAAATATATTTGTGAACACCCAATTTTTGCCCCGCATGAAAATTACTCCTAAAAATAATCAAAAAATAATTTTTAATAAATTTTAGGAACCTTTCTTTATTTAGTTGCATTTTATGCATGTTCAATATTTTAAAATCATAAAAAAATTGTCACTTTTTTCATTTCATGCCATCTTAGGTTTAATTTGCATTTTTAGAAATTAATTACTCTTTAATTGTTAAATTAATACATGAAAATTACAAAAAATATACATTAACTTTAATCAATTAGTTTAATAGGTCTTTTTGAAAAATAAATTTGAAATTGGTGTTTCAATTAAGGGGCTAAGTTTAAAATATAAAGAAAGAAGAAAGGGGACTTGTTAATTCTTCATTGCAATTGGGTCAGGGCATTTGCATTGGCAGTCACCAGAATGACCCAAAATTTCCAGGGGTTTTGCATCTATACCCGCCTTTTGTGTCACGTTTTAACTTATACCCGCTTTGCAAAAAAAATTGCATGCGTACCCACTTTTCGCGTAAACTTCAGGCATACGGGCCTGAAGTAGCAAAGGCAATCACGCAAACTTTAGCATTATAGTAGACGGCCTGAAGTTGTTTGTAATTGCTGAACTTAAGCATTCTACTAGCTGAAGTTTTGTTCTCTATTTGCTGTACTTAAGCATGTTTTTGCTGAAGTTTTCCTGGATTCAATAGTTTGTCGTAAAGCTTTTTCAAAAACTTCAGCAGAAGATGCCGAAGTTATTTAGTTCATTTGTAAAAACTTTAGCACTGGATTCATTAGTTTTGTCATAAAACTTTTCAAAAACTTCAGCCGAAGATGCTCAAGTTATTTAGTTCATTTGTAAAAACTTCAGTACTTAATAAGCTGAAGTTTTTGTCCTACAGTCGTACTAGCTGAAGTTTTGTTCACTCTTTGTTGAACTTCAACATGTTTTAAGTGAAGTTTTTCGCGTAAACTTAGTGTTGGCTGAAGTTTTTGTTTTTAATTGCTAAACTTAAGCATTCTACTAGCTGAAAATTTTATTCTCTATTTGCTGAATTTCAGCATGTTTTAGCTGAAGTTTTAATTGTCTTATTTGAAAGTAAAGGATATATATATGTCCTGTTTAAATAATTTTGTACTTTAACTCTTGGTAATGGAAGAATCGAAGTGAAAATGGAGGGATAACATGTTATTTTCCTCATCTCATGAGAAAGTAGACAATAATATGAAGTGAAAGTAGAGATACTGGAAACTCATCGAAACCAGAAAAGAAGAGAAAAGTGTTACCTTTTTCACTTCCATACGAGCTAAACCTACTGAACAAAAAACAGAAACTAAATACAGTGCAAATTGTTGCAAAACACACAACAAACTGAACAATTACAAAATAATATACTAAACTTAGGAAATGAGTAGTAAAATACTACAAATTACAAAAATGAAGAGTAGAATAAAGAGTAGAAAAGAAAGGAGAAAGAGAAAGGCGTCTGAAATTGTAAAAATTAGAGTATAAGTTAAATAATTTTAAAAATATGAATATAAATTAAATGAAGACGACCAAATAAGACGTCTTCTGCGATTTTTACAAAATTCCCCTTGTCCATTCCCTAATTGGCCCAATCGATTTTCTAACCTAAAAGAGGAGAGCTAAAAATCAGAACCCTCCCCCTCGAAGGAAACCAACAACGGCGCTCCATAGCTCCTTTCTTCTTCAACGAAAAACAGCCACCCCTCCGTCTTCAGCAACATAACACAACTCCCTCCTCTCAACACCTTCAGTTACCTCAACAACCCTCTCTCTTGTTTTCTGCCTCGCTTCCGTCATCGGCGAACTCACCGGAAACATGCGAGCAGCGGCGCCTCATCTTTTCACATCTCCGCCAGCCGCCATCTCTGACTCTCGCACCTCGCCTGATACACACGCACTCAGGAGCTTACATAGACGGGCTGGGAATTTAAAAAGTCTGAATCTCTGATTTGAAGAACAAAACAATAAAAAGGGAAAGAAAAAAGGAGTCCGAAATTGCTCAAGTTGGTTACTACTGCTTTTCGAATTTATTTCTCGGAGTTTCTGGATATCTGTTCGTGTAAAAGTGCTGGGGTTTCGCTTAGCTAAGCTGCTGCTGATTCTTGACTCGTTAATTTCACCCCTGCTTGGTTTTCACTTAATTCTAGAGGAACTAGCTGTTTCCGGCTGGATTAGGCTCTCAATTTCGTTATCTCAGCTTAATTGGGTATGTGTACACACCCATGTTACTCCGTTTGAATGCCATATGAAAAGTAAATTTGTTCATCTTTTAACTCGGCTCAACTGCATAGATCTATCGTGTGTAATTGATTTAATCTTGTTTTGAATTGTCTCCTCTGTTAGACTACATAATTGTTTATCCTCTAATCATATTCAAATGTTTAGATTTAGCATGTATAATTGCTAAACTGGTTCTAAGAATTCCTTCTTTGTTAGGCTTTGAAATTCTCAGCTGGTTGAAATTAGATATTCGAGTTGTTAGATGTCAAGGGATAATTTGATGTTTAATGTTGATAATTAATCATTGTTAGAGTTTCATTTGTAATACCATAGATTTATCACTTACGTGTCTTGAAGATTCTGAATGTGTTCATTTGAAATGGGCTCTGAAACTGAAATATGTGCTTTAGCTATGTTAAACTATTTTGTTTGTTCTGCATTCATTTTCATCTGTTCTCATAAGATGGATGTGTAAGTATCTGTTGGGTAATTCATAAAATATGGATGGCAAGCTTGAAGGTCAATTTCTTCGAACTTGTTCAGTTAGTTTCTAAATTTTAGAGGTGTTGAATGCACAATTGCTAACAGGTAGCAGGGTTTTGAACTCATTAATGAATCAATAGCCAACCCATTTCACCACAATTAATCTCCATAACTGAAGGCCTTACAATAATCTCAAAATAGTCTCCATAACTCAAGGCCTTACAATAATCTCAAAATAGTTTACAAAATAATTTAAACACTGTAGTTTGTTTTAAGCGCAATTAATAAATTATCGTGGTCATGGTCACGATACGTAAATCCCATTCGGGTGTGCATTTCATGTGACCCGACCATGACTTCGAATAATAATAAAAATAAAAGTCACATAGGAATTTTTTAGATAAAAATTTCAAGACTCAGAGAATAATTGAGTAAGCCTCAAATAGGCATTTTTAATCGTCACGACCATATTCATGACTATATAATCTATATTCGGGTGTGGCAACTTATGTCCCCGACTCTAACTCAAAACAATAATAAAAATCGCATGTTGTAATTGCGGGTGCATTTCATGTGGCGCCGTAACAATGTGTTCAAAGAACAAACAAGTGCACGCCATCGTGACTTGTTTCAAGATATATCCATAAATACTAAAAGCGGTTAAAAGTTCAAAAGGCTAAACGTACAATAGGCTAAAATACGTAAATAATCAGATAACTTAGGCCAAATATTAATAGTTGAGCGACCGCGACCGTGCTAGAACCACGGAACTCGGAAATGCCTAACGCCTTCTCCCGGGTTAACAAAATTCCTTACTCGGATTTCTGGTTCGCAGACAAATTAAAACAGAGTCAAAGTTCCTCGGTTTGGGGTTTTTTAATAAACGGTGTCCCGGAGCATCGTCAAAAATCCGTGTGGCGACTCTAAAACTAAAATAAATCCCAAATCCGAATAATGTCACTTAAAGTGGAAAAACTCCCTTATTACCCCTTTATTACGCCGGGGTGAAAAAGGAGGTGTGACAATATTTAATTTTGATAATTAAATTTAAGTTAAGTTTTAATTTAGGGTTTAATTTGTTAGAATCTGAAATCAAAGAAAAGAAAAAGAATGGAAATAGGAAGATTTTGTTCAAGTTTGATCTCAAATTGGGCCACAGCAGCCCCAGTTGGCCCAATTCCCCTCTTTCTTGCCCAACCCAAAACCCCACCTGCCCGACGCCTGGCCCAACCAGTTCCCTCCCCTTCACTCATTAAAACGCCTAATATTCCCCTTAACCCTAAAAAATAAGAAGATGCTCTCAGATACTTCGTTCACTCCCATTCTCTCATCCATATTCCTCACGTCTTCACTAACCCGTCTTCACACACACACGGAAGGTATTCAATAGCTAGCTGACGAAACTTTCGAAAATTTCAAAAAAAGAAGCTTCGAAACTGAATCCGAAAGCGGAAAAAACAGAATCTGGGCTTATAAGGGTGTATCAGGGTCAAAATCTCTGCTGCTCAATGCTGGAGCTGTTGAATCTGCGTAGCTGAATTCTCTCCGATTTTTCTGGCCTTTATTTGGTCCAATTTCAGTTGTTTTCTGCTCATAGGTATGTACATACGTCTCTGTTGCTTTGACTTGAAATCATGAATGAAGCTCGAGTTGTTTGTTGCTTTGCGCTATTAGATCTAGTGTGTTTAAAGGCTAAATTAGTTTGAATCCTTTCCTCTGATTAACCCCTGCATTTCATAGCCTTTTTTTTTTATGAAACACTTGGGCGTGATTCGCTAGAAATCCTCTAATGAACATGGTTAAATAGTTGAATTGCTTAACCTCATTTATTTCCTGTGATCCCACCACCAGACCTGCTTACTTTGCTTCTCTGTATATTCATCCCCACCCTAATGTGTGGGAGAATAAAATTGTTGAAATTGACCTCATTGATCTGTACGTTTAGTTCCAGCATTTGATCCCATATTTTGATGAGCATCATGGTTTTTGATATTCCATATAATCCGTTTCCTTTAGTTTCTGCAAAAGATGTTTTTTTTTGGTTTAAAAGTCAATTGCTAGATTTTAACTTCAGGCAGTCATTCAGATTAGTTGTAGTTTGCAACTTCTCAATCCATTTCATGAACAATATAGTGATTCAATCCATATCTCCCACACCCTTATTCCATAACTCTTGACCTTCACATTAATCTCAAACATAGGAATTGAACAACTCTTGAATATCGTAATTTGCTTTAGGTGCGTTCAATAATAAATTATCGTGGCCATGGATACGGTTCACGTGGCATGGTCACGATACGCAAATCCCAATTCGGGCGTGCATTTCATGTGACCCGACCATAACTCCGAATAATAATAAAATCAACATGTTGTTAATCGCAAGTGCGTTTCACGTTGCGCGATTCGCAATATGTACAAAAACAAGATAGTGTGCTACATCACGACTTGTTCAAACAAATTTTATAAATATTAAAAGCGGTCAAAGGTTTAGAAATGCACATAGGTTTAAAATATGTATTAAATCAGATAATTAGTCCAATTATTAATAGTTGAGCGACCGTGCTAAAACCACGTAACCCGGGAATGCCTAACACTTTCTCCTGGGTTAACAGAATTCCTTACCTGGTCTTCTGGTTTCCGCAGACTTTAAATGGAGTCAAATTTCTTCGATTTGAAATTTAAAATAAACCGGTGACTTGGGACACCATATAATTACCCCAAGTGGCGACTCTTAAATTAAAATAAATAATCCCATTTCGGATAATGTTACTTCAATTGGAAAAACTTCCTATCCCCTCGGAAAAATGAGGTGTGACACTCACCCCATTCCCATTCCCACTGACGAAGAGATCTGAAAATGCACACTCAGCATTTGAAATGAGAAATTTGAAACTCAAATTTTTTTCTGAGATCTGAAACTACCAGCTTGAGAAATTAGAAAAAACAAACAACAAAAAAGACAGTAGAGTTAATGCCAATTTCTCTCAAAAAACAGTCTGTAAAAAGCTGTATCTGCCTCTGTTGATTCCAGATAATTTCTCTATCGTTTCTGGGTCTGCAAAGCCGAAATTAATCTGCAAATTGATGTTGCCGTCGACTGTTGCGTAGCTGAGCTCTATTCTTTGTTTTTCTGTTGTATTGGCTTGCTGTACACATAAATTTGTTTACAGGTACTAATCCTTCCCTGTTCATCCGTAATTCGTGTTTGTATTGAATGTGACCCTTTTTAATTTAATCTATTTAGGCGTATGATAAATATGTGGACTTCCTTTTATTTATTTAGTTTAACTCTATTGTGCTAAGATTGAGAAGTGAGTCTTGCTAATGACAAGACAAAACTCAGATGTTATAGAGTTAGCATGTTCGGAAGTTGGAACAAAGGGGTGGAAAGTCGCAAGTAGTTATTTGTGCAAAATGGTCTTTAATGTAATGGATTAGTTCTACAAGTTCATATACACCAGCTGGGTGTCAATTTTGCAAATTATCATTATTGTCTTACATGTTTGTGGCCATATACGCAAATTATGAACCGAGACTTGCTTGCTTGTAAACTAATGAATACCTGGTATCTAACATGAAATGTGTTTTATAAGTCACGATTTTTCTGGTATATAAAATTGAAAAAGATTTCATTTCAAAATATTAGTCAGAGTGTCGATCATTGACCCCAGGGCTTTGTTCTAGTAGTAAGAGCGCAACACATGATATGTCGGTTAGGCGCACATTACGGATTTGAACTTTGCCTCAGACAAAAGCTTGTTATTTAAGTGGAGAAGGGTAGAGGGGCGGGTCATTATCCACCAAGTTTCGGACCCTCCGCCACTGGCTTGGCGGATTTCTCGATTATAAAAAAAAGTGTCAATCATTTTCGGTTAGATGGAGAATTCAATAATGGGATAATTTAGATAGTGCTCTCCATGGACAGCTTCTTTGTGTTAAAAAGGATGGTAATGGACATTGAAAACTTTGCTGGGATTTTTAGTTTAATTGTCTTGGAGCACGAAACTGTTTGAAAATAGCCTGCTTACGTTTTGAAGCTATCTTTTCTTTGCCATTCTAATTAAAATTAGTCTGGTTCTGTTTAACTGGTCTATTGATTGTTGAAAGTCTATTACATCGATTTCTTTTGGTCTTCAGTGGAACTCTTCAGGGCAATATTGCTCTTCTAGTTCTTTTGCTTCTTCAAGGAAGCATTGCGTGTAAAGAGCTTATGTGATTCCTTTCTGAAGTTGGTAATGTGTAACCACTTTTAACTTTTGGAACTTTTCTGCTAGTTGTGATATCTTGGCTTACAAGATCCATGAACTCGAGCCCTGTATTTAACTTTCCATTACTCAATTAGTGACCAAATCAGTTTGTATTTTGGACTATGAAGTTCTGTCCCTGGCTTTCCAAGCACCTTTTTTGAAAATGCAAGATGTTGACATATTATCGTGATTTGGCATTTTGACCTTGAGTGTGCACATTGGCATGGTCTTTTTATTTGTTTTTCTCTGAAAGTATGTAGAAATTTTAATAGTATACAATACCATAGATATTTTGAAACAGAAAAAGCATGAGATTAGTATTATCCTGGTGAAAACCTTCTAGATATGATGAAGCAAATATTGGATATGGTTTTAAGATGTCTCTTCGGGTTTAGAGAGATCGTTTGGCCATAAATTGTTCGCATCATATGTATTATGTACTAAGTAGTAGCTCGATACAAATTCCAGGTGTGAAACGCCCATTTAATCTTGCTTTTTGTTCTCTTTATATATTGGAGAACAGTGTGTGCCTCCTAGGGAGGGTTAAGACCAAATAAGCTTCAGGTACTTGTAGTAGTTGATAACCTTTTTGCTCCCAGTAACCAAGTTATGCACTTTATCCACACCAAAAAAAGGTAACCAACTTATGCTGTTTTTTCTGCAGCCAAGCAACAAGCATCTGCGTGGTGGTTTTAGCTTTCTGAGGATAGATTCAAGTGGTAAGTCACAGTATAGCGATGACTTCTCAGGAGAAAAGTGAAGGTAGTCAACAACCAGCTGCAACAGACGAGCAGTTGGAGAGTTATTCATATACTAATTGGGCAGACAAGATACAACAACAGTATCAGAAGATCAAAGAGAATGCAGAAACTTACCCCTATGTTTGGGGTTCATATATAGTTGTATATGGGGGATTTGGGCTTTGGTTTGCGTATAGATGGAGAAGGCTACGTAAAACTGAGAATCGAGTTCGAGTCCTTCAAGATAGACTCCGGAAACTTGTTGAAGCTGAAGGATCAACAAGTTCCTCATCTGCTGCCACTAGCAAGGCGCCTCCATCTTCTGATGTATCAACCAAATAGATGGGTTTTTTACCCATGCAAGTGACTTCCTTTTTCATTTATGCTCAGTATTAGTAGTATTTTTTGGGGGCTAAAACTTAGTTAAAGTTGTCAATGAAGCTGAAAGGATATCACTCCTGTGACAACACGTAATCACGAAGCCAAAGTTGGCAGTCATAACTTAAAGTTATGTACCTGTGAGGGTTGTATTAATTTTTTATTTTTTTAAATACTTTTCCCCCGTGCTCTTTAGCTGAATTTCGTGTTTGTGAGCTGTGATGTAGTGGTCTACTTGAATAATTTGTGCAATTGATACATCATTGATTTTAGAGAAGAAAGATTAGATCATACACCTTTCTTTCCTAATTGTAGCTGAAATTCTGAAAAGGTAGAGCTGGTTGAGTATAGTTTACTTTTTAGAGGTGATGTAACAAGGCACTAACATAATGAGTAAGTTATAATTTTGGAAATTTTTATTTAAGATTATCATTGATTCCTTAAACCAACAACTTTTTGATTTTCTGATACTTTAATTAAAAAGAATTAAAAGAGAGAGAGAGAGGTATGAGAGCTGGGTATGCATATGTCGGTTCGGTTATGAATATTATCGGTTTAGCATATTGGTTTACAAATATGATAAACCGGTGGCCAAACCGATAAGATATTAGTTATCGGTTAATCGTAGGGATATGCATTCGAATCGGTTTATCGATAAATCGAATCGATTATTTGTTATCGGTTTATCGATATCGATTTATCGATTTCGATTTCGAAATTTTCCTTATCGAGTTATCGATTTCGATTTCGATTTCGTCCTCTTCAGTTATCGGTTTATCGATAAACCGATAAGATATACTAAAAAGATAAATATACCTTTATTCTATAATACTCTTTCATTTACCCTAAGTCCCTAACCTTATTGTTTTCTCTACCCATTCTTTAGTTTCTGCCAAAATGGGTATACAGGTTGCAACAAACAGTATTTGCAAAGCTGATTTGTTCTATTCGAAAGCATTTGGTGACATGCTAGTACTTTGTTTTAATTTGTCTTAATTTTTCCTTTCTTGTCATCTGTGTTTAGCCAGCTCAAATTTGACAAAAAGTTATCATCTTAAAAGGATAATTACCGTACTAAAGACAGAAAGAGAACAGTAATCAGTTCTGAATAATTAACTAAGGTCTAGTTGTGTAAAGAAATAAGCTTGTAATTATATGCACATATAGATATCTAGTCCTATTTGCATAGTTTTTCTATTCAAAAAGAGCGCGGTTTATATTTTTCTTTCATTTTGGTGAAAAAAGCATATCGGTAATTGCATCTGAACTTTTCAATTGCATAGTTAACGGGTCAATTGGTTTTTTGGTTCTTTACAAATTTATTTTTAGTTTTGTGACCCTATCATTTTTACACACGAGAGATTTACTTTTACACGTAAGAGATCTATCTTTTACACATATGAGATCTGAAAAGGTCATTTTCTTAAATTGAAAATTGTTTAGGCATGATACACAAATAGCACTAACTTTTCGGGGGTTCTAAAGCAAGCTTTAAGATATATTTAATGCGTCTCCGTGCACTTGCGCCTATTAATTCGATTACTGTTTCCTTCCATAAGAAAAAGTTGCTACAAGAACTAATTAAGATAAATACTTTAGTTTCGTTGCATGTGCTCGTTGACACATTTTTTATTTTATAAACGGTTTTTGTCTTATTTTAGCTTTTATTGTCTATTTAGTTAGGCGTGTTTATAGCAATATACTTTCCATAGAATCCCGCAAATTTTCTTATTGATGTAATCAATAAGCCCCCAAAATCGATAAATCGATATTGAAAAAATCGAAACCTTATTGAAACGATAACGACAAGCATATGTACAAATCGATAATCGATAAGTAATTATCGATAAGGGTCAAAATCGAATCGATAAATCGAATGCACACCCCTAGTTAATCGGTTGTCGATCATTATCGGTTCGGTTATCGGTTTACCCGATAAGATAACTCAATCTAGAGTTAAGCAAAAAAAAGAAGACAATTCACTTGAGTTAAGCAAAAAAGAGAAGAATTCACATATAGTATACTACCCAATTTTGCGTTCTAACCACAACTAATATTTGAAGCATGTTTTATTTTGACAAATTCATGACTTGTGCAATCTCAAAAATTAATACTACAACTCCACAAGCATTCCATCTCCAATTCAATGGAAATATTAGTTAACAGGAACATAAATTACAACTTTTTGGTTTCCTACCAAACCATAATCCAGAGATCATTGTCATTTTCCAGAGTCTAATTGTATCAAGAGCAACAAGAGTACTAGTAATCAACAATTGTCCAAACACAGCTGAAATAGTATTAATTCTTCAACTACAGTTGTCCATATACATTAATAACAATACAAAGTAGTAGAAATTTCACCTTAAAATTAACAAGTACAAACATAGTACTAAAACATGAGCACAAAACAAAGAATCGAAAACAATCAAAAATTCTATATTTTTATTGTCGAAATGTACTGTAAAACTCAAGAGAAAGGAACAAAATTTGTTCTTAACAAAGAAGTAATTTTGGAATACAAACTTAAGCTAAGATTCTAAGAATGTGGTTGTACTTTGAATTTTGAAGAAGAAATGTTCAAGAATTGAATTAGAGTTTGAAGAGTGAACTGGAAACTTCAATCCTGAATGCGACTGAGAAAATTGGGAGAAAACGAGAGAATGAAGCCCTAGATGTATTTATATACTTAAGGGTAAAATCCTAATTTTATAAAATTTTATTGGGTTATCAGTTAACCCGTTAAGAAATTAGGCAAACTGTGGCCCAAACCGATAACCCAATAATGAAAAAATATAAAACCGTTATCGAACTATTAACCCAATAACCCGATATCGATACCCTAATAAGCTTTTTTCGATTCAGGCTATCGGTTATACCCGATATATGTCCAGCTTAAGGAGAGCATTATCTTCGAGTTATTTCCTCCCATGCTTCTCGTGCGATGTGTCATTCTTTGAAACGGAAAGGCGTTTTAATATATTAAACAAAACTAACACCCGGTGCTATTACACCATTGTCTTCGTTACTGCCACATTGGGCTACAGTTATGCCTCGTAGGCAATTTTCATTACCTAGAATAGTCAGCTTACAACATACACTAGTAGAGATATTTCTTACATAACAGTAACCCTGATCTTTGTGGTAGGCATCTAACACATAGTTTGGAAGTCTAGCAAAAACACATAATTTATTTATGCTGGTCTGGTTGAGTGCTTCTTTGGACAAGATATGCGCTACCATGTTTCCTTCACAGAAAATATGTTTCAGCACGACTTCTCCGTTCTGCATTGCTTGCTCCATTAATCATCTGCATTGTGAAATTAAGTTTGTGTAAGTAGGGCAGTTTGTATCAAACATATGCATTATGTTTGTTGCATCCGTCTCCACTTCGGCTGGTAGTAGGTTCTCATGTAACATTATTTGAAGAGCTTGTATTTTTATTTGTAGTGGAGTCGGTATATGTAATTTGTTGTGGTAGCCGGTGATCCATCCTCCTTTGAAATTTTGAATAAATGCAGCCATGCCTCCTAGTAAGCATGTGTCGTTGAAGGCACCATCAATCTTTATCTTGTACCATCCTTTTTGTGCGGATTACCAATTCATGTTAATATTTTTTTTAATCGTAAATGTTGTTGGATTGGTGGCCAAGAATTTAAACTCTAGAGCTAGCTTAATAATATTTTTAGGGTTAATTTCATTGGAAGTGTTGTTTTGATTGTTAAAATTCCTATTATTCCAAATATTCTACAGAGTATAGGGAAATAAATCTTCCCAAGTTGTATGTATTGCATTTTTATTAAGGGGCGTGAATGGGAAATGGAAGAGGTACCTCTTGGATTGCACCTCTTCATCTTACTCTTTCATTATTTATAAATTTAGAGGCTTGGCCTCATTTTTCATAGAGGAAAAAATCTGAAATCATCTCTCCTCTTTTCTACTTTGTTACATTATATTCAAAATAAATATAATTGTCAAGTGTGATTTGCTCCGTTTGTTGAGTTCGCTGAAGTTCTGTGATTTGTAGTGCTGCTATCACAGAATAGTTATTCCGTTCTATCATGGGAGGAATTAATTCATAACCTTGAGCAACAGTGAGGGGATTAAATTCCTTAAGGACACACTGTGAAGTCAGTGGGCTCGGAACTATTTTACAAGTTATTTATTGAACTAATGTTTGTTTGCTTCTCTGATTTTCTGATTTTGAATATAGTATTACCAACAATCTTAAGGAATTTAAATGTACATTCACTTTATCACAACGAGTTATGAAATGACTAATTGGTTTTTTGTAAGACTAATCAAAGTTGGCACCATGTCTTTCTATTCTCATGTTTATCATTTGATAATTATTTATCACATGAAACTTTTATCATGGTGCCATATGCAGGATTATACTACAGACCTTCATTTTAAACAAGATGGTTTGATCTAACTAGAAAAAGTTTCTAACCAATTGTTAAATGTGTAACTATGGTTTTAATAACCATTTTTTGAGATTGTTTTATTGATGGTATAAGGGAGACGAAAGATGCAAAGAAGTAGAAAACCCATAATAGTATGAATGCTAAAGCATTAGCGAAAATCTTCTAAAGGGATCAACTGTTTCTGCTCCGAAAAGTCGTAACGTTTGGATGAAAGCTTTTAGTAAATCGTTTGCCACAAATTCTTTGTTTATATGTATGAGGCTTAAATCAACACTTGAACGTATTCTTGAGATCATAAATATGATATGGGTAAAGATGAATATATATGTGTTTGATTTGAGAAAGAGATCAAACGGATGTTATAATGGTTTAGTTGGAAAATCATTTGGAAAGAGAGTTAAAATCCTCGTGATGTCCTATACCCGTTATGGAGAATAAAATCTTCGTGATTTTCTACTCCTGCTTCGAAATCAAAATCTGCGTGGTTTTCTTTTCTCGTTCGTTGAGATTAAAGTCTTCGTGACTTTCTACTCATTTATCGGAAATTAAAGTCTAAGTGACTTTATACTCGTTTTGGAGACTAAAATCTTAGTGATTTTCTACTCTAATTTATTATTCGGTTTGAAGATTAAAAACTTCAATGTTTATTAAATTTGATTGTGTCACATATTATTCGGTTTGAAGATTAAAAATTTCACCGTTTATTAAATTTGATTGTGTCACATATTATATGGTTTGAAGATTAAAAAACTTCACCATTTATTAGATCTAGTTGTATCAGATGTTACTCGGTTTGAAGATTAAAAACTTCACCGATTATTAATTCTGAATGGGTCAGATTGGTTTGAAGATTAAAAACTTCACCATTTATTAATCATGGCTCTGTTGTGACACAAACATCAGTTCTTGTGGTTGGCTCAACAACGTAATAGGGACGTCGAATATGAATCTCCTTTTGAAGAACTTTGATTGGAATACGAAATTATTCACCAAACGGTCGCTCCTTAGTCACCGCAATCTATGGAATTGCGGAAAGAAAGAATAGAGCGTCAATGGAGACGATGAATGCCTAGTAGATAAATTTTGGTTTACACAAAACTTGTAGGGGGAAGCTATGCTTACAATTAACTGAATATCCATCCGCGTTCCCCATAGCAAGACACAATTCATTCCATATGAAAAATGAAAAGAAAGAAAACCCAATTTGAAATATTTTCAAGTGTGGGGGGGTATTTGGGTAAAGTGCAAGTTCTTAAACCCAAAAGGATAAAAATCGTATCGAAAACCGTTGATTCCGTTTTCATAAGATATGCAAAAAATAGTAAGGCATATCGTTTTCTGATTTATAAATCAGAAAATTCCGACATTCATATTAATACGGTAATTGAATCAGATAATGCTGAATTCTTTGAGAATATTTATCCGTATAAAAAAAAATGAATGTGAGTCGTCTAGTAAAATATCTAAGCGACCTCGGGAAGAAGCAAAAGGAAGTACACCTAACGAGGTGAATCCAAGACATAGTAACCGTCAAAAGATAACTACTTCCTTTGGACCAGATTTTCTGACATTCTTGTTAGAAAATGAGCTTCAAACTTTGGAAGTAGTTACGTCTTCCTCGGAAACAAGCAGTCAATAGTGAGACATAATCCATATTAAGTAATCATACTTGGGAAAATGGTTGATCTTCTTCCAGGAAATAAACCTTTGGGTTCTAAGTGGATTTTCAGAAGGAAAATGAAAGTTGATGGTACTATTGACAAATAGTTGGCAAGATTATTTGCCAAATGGTTCAGGCAATGAGAATATCTTGACTATTTTGACATACACACGTCGGTTACGAGTATTGTAAACATATGAATGTTAGTAGCATTGACTACAATATACGGTCCTGAAATCCATCAAATGGATGTAAAGACACCTTTTTTAAATTGTTATTTTGAGGAAGAAATTCACATGGAACAACCAATAGTTTGTGGTTCCTGAAAAAGAAAGAAGGTGAGTCGACTTGTTAAGTCACTTTACGGACTAAAACAAGCACCCAAATAATGACATGCAAAATTTGACCAATTAATATTGTCATGTGGATAACGAATAATAGAAAAGGCACATGAAATTTGAAATGTGGGGGCATTTAGCTTATGCATGACAGAAGCCAATAATAGACATGATGTCTATATTCCCAGAAATAGTGAAAATCAGTATGGTAGTTGGTAAACTCATTATTTGTTCAGTCTTAGTGAAGATTAGTTGAGTGAAACTACCAATTCAGAAATTAGTCACTTGCCTTTCTAGAAAGGTTGTTTTTTTCTTGAAAATTTATATTGTTTAGCTCGTTTATGAAAGGATGTCATTTCGAAGGTTGCGACTTTTCATGAAAGTGCGTTTATATGTTTTGTATAGACCGTTCATGAACGAATATATTAATGCATTGGTCTATAATAAGGTGAACCAACAGATGAACATGACCAAAATTCATTGCAAGTTGGATTTGTTTCATGAATGAAAGTGCTATAATATGCATATCATATAGACGTATGAATAAATATCATACAAATGCTTGAAAATGGCGGAATGATTGCGAAATGTGTTATATATTAAAAGGTTGTGGCCACAACTGATGCCAATCATTCCAGCTGTTGTTATAATATATGATTGATGCATTAAGTGTAGTCAATAATCTGATGTGCAATCGAAAGTCGATACGTATTAGTCTACGACATAAGAAAGTTTGCACTGAACTTTCATGACAATGAAACTGAGTTTTATTTGAAATATACTCCAAATTATGTTTTGCACTACAATAAGTATCTCACGATAATAGAGGGGTATAGTGATGCAAATTAGATCACTGGTTCAACTGATTCTAAATAGTCGGTGGAGGAGCGATGTCTTGGAAATCGTCCAAACAAATGTACATTGACCGCTCTACAGTGGAGGCTGAGTTTATAGTCTTAAACAAGGCCGGAGAAGAAGCTGAATGGCACCGGAATTTCTTGGAAGATATTCTATTTTGGCCCAAACCTTTGGCCCCTATTTGTATACATTGTGATAGTCAAGCGGCAATAGGCAGGATTGAGAGCCTTATGTATAACAGAAAATCTCGTGATATATGACGGAGACACAATACCGTTAGACAACTACACTTTAGTGGTTTTATCACAATTGACTACGTAAAGTCAAGAGACAACGTGTCGGATCCACTTACAAAAGGCCTATCTAGAGAGGCAGTTGAAAGATCATCGAAGGGAATGAGGCTAAAGCCTAGGACAAGTCATCATGGTGGTAACTCTACCTAGCAGACTGGAGATCCCAAGAGCTAGGTTCAAAGAGATCAAACAAAGTTATGAATGACGGTTCAATATTGTCAAATAACTCAACCCATTCTCGTGATGAAGACAATGTTAAGAAATTAAGGTAAAGCATTAAGGATTTTTGATGAGTCAATAAAACTTATAGCTTTTTAATGATTTGCTAAATCTGGAAGGATATGACCAGATAGTGTGTCTATAGGATTACACGTTTAGAAATCACCTATGTGAGTGTAACGACCCGACCGGTCGTTTTGAGCTCTAGCTCGTCGTTCGGCAATTTGAGGCCGTGAGCAGCTTCATTTCAGGTGTTATGACTTGTAGGCGTGGTCGGAATTGAATTTCAAGAAGTTCGGAGTCAATTTGGAAAGAAGATTCTCATTTCGGACGCCTTAAGTTGGAAGAATTGACTAAGACGGGAATTTTGAGTAAACGACTTCAGAATCAGGATTCGAAAGTTCCAGCAGGTTCTTATGATGATTTCGGACTTGGGCGTATATTCGGATCGAGTTTCGGGTGGCCCAGGAGCCTTTCGGCGCATATTGTGGAAGTCAGCATTTTAGAAGAAATTTCATAAGTTTGGGTTGAAGTGAATTTTAGTGATATTGATGTCCGGTTTGGTGTTGACAAGGATGTCATGAGCTCTGATGAGCAGGAAAGGGATTTGAATGTTTAGAGTAAGCTAGTATTGTGAAGCATCACCGGAGATTGGTGTTTGGTGAAAGAGGCTCTGTATCCTGGTTATGGATTCTTGATTTGCTTTACATCGTTAGTGTGACCAGTGGCATGGTTGTGCAAACTTTCTACCTTGTGTGGAAGGTCGTGGGAGCGTGACCACGGGAAGATTTTATAAGTGTGGCGTGTAGTCGCTTAATTGATTGAAGATTTAGACCAAGTATAAAGAATGGGGTAATATCGCTTGTTGGGTAAATTATGCTTGGAGGGTGCTTGGTTCATTCGGTTGTGGAGTGTGGGGGGTTTTCTCCGGCTATGATGGTTGTTCTTGCGTATTATGAGAAGAAGTGGGTTATTATGGACCCAGGTAAGGCTATTAGCCTAGTTCAGTGCGAGCAAAATCGACTCGAGGTTTGTGGATGGGTTTAAATATGATTATGGGCTCCATATAAGTCAGATGAGTTCGTTTCAGTATAGCGCTTCTCATGGAGGAGTATTAGAACATTAGATGTTGTTCCATCCTCGTTCATTTCATGTAATATTATGATTGTGCCGTGTGAGTTGTGAAACAGCTTGATAATTTCTTATGTGTCGAGATTCCGCGTAGTGATGATGTTATATGAGCAAGAGAGCTCTTGAGATTCAGAGTATATATATCGCACCTCAGTTGTGCTTGACTTTTGTGGCATATGGCTCTATCAGTCTCCCTAGGATGGTATTATGCACTTAGCGTGCTTGTGACCGATATTCAATATTTTGTGGTAATGAGCAATTTAGCTCGGTGTGCATCTCCTTATGTAAATTTTATGTGTGGATCGGGTGGCACGCCACCATGGGTATGTTATTTGGATCGGGTTGCACGCCCGCAATAGTGCGATGTTGAGTACGGTTCCTTATATCTCTTTTCTGGTGTTTTGTTTCCCATTTTCTGAGGGAGGTTTGTAGCATATTTTTGATTGTCTAATTAGTTGCGTGAATTGAGTAGTTCCTTTCATAGCCCGTTTTCTTTATGTAACATGTTCGAGTTTGTGGCCTATGGGCACGTTGAGGCATCATGTGAATCTGTTGGTCATGTCTGGGGTGATTTATTGCCTAAGCAGTTCATACTGGGTGAGACGAGATTATTGTATCAGGGATCAGTGCGATAAGATTATGTGAAGTACATTAAAGGGCAAATACCATTATTTGGTTAGTAATGAGGTGATGATTCTAGACAAGAGGAGAGATTCAGTAGTCGGTTAACTCTGCAGTTGGTTATAATTTCTACACATCTCCTCCGTTGTGGTGGTATCGTAAGCGTTATAGCAGGACTTATATATATGTGTCCTGAAGTACATATGGAGCATCAGATTCGTGAAATTTTGGCTATTAAGGTTCAAGGAATGTCCTTGTGGTTAGGTGATAAATTATGCGGTGCATGGTGCTAATTTAGCAAAGGTATGCAGTCATGCTCTGGTACATCGTGTGGTAGTTGATACAATGTCCATATATTGGAAACATGCCTGGCAGAGAATTTCGGGTGTTGGAACTGGGTTTCGAGCTTATTGTATGGATGAAAGAGGATATCTTCAGATTTGATCAAGATAAATGTGCTCAACTGGGTTGTGGTAGCACGGGCAGGTGCACGAGGTGTTAAATAGTGATTTCAGATAACTCCAGAGCAGTCTTAGCACGTTCGAGGACGAACGTATGTTTAAGTGGGAGAGAACGTAACGACCCAAACGGTCGTTTTGAGCTCTAGCTCGTCGTTCGGAAATTTGAGGCCGTGAGAAGCTTCATTTCAGGTGTTATGACTTGTAGGCGTGGTCGGAATTGAATTTCGGGAAGTTCGGAGTCAATTTGGAAAGAAGATTCTCATTTCGGAAGCCTTAAGTTGGAAGAATTGACTAAGACTGGAATTTTGAGTAAACGATCTCAGAATCAGGATTCAAAAGTTCCAGCAGGTTCGTATGATGATTTCCGACTTTGGCGTATGTTCGGATCGGGTTTCGGGTGGCCTGGGAGCATTTCGGCGCATATTGTGGAAGTCAGCATTTTAGAAGAAATTTCATATGTCTGGGTTGAAGTGCATTTCATTGATATTGATGTCCATTTAGGGTTCCGAGTCTGGGAATAGCTCCGTAAGGTGATTTCTGGTGTTAGGAGCGCCATCAGAAGTAAATTCGGAGGTCCGTAGGTCATTTTGGAGTCATTTGGCTAAATCTAGAAATTTGAAGGTTTTTGAGAAGTTGGATCGGAAGTGGAAATTTTGATATCGGGGTCGGATACTGATTCCGAAAGTTGGAGCATGTCCGTAATGTTGAATGTGACTTGTGTGCAAAATTTGGGGTCAATCAGACGAGATTTGATAGGTTTTGGCATAGAATGTAGAAGTTGGAAATTTCAAAGTTCATAAAGATTGAATTGAGTTGCGATTCGTTGTTTCGATATTATTTGATGTGATTTGAGGCTTCGAGAAGGTCCGCATTATGTTTTGGAACAGGTTGGTGTGATTGGGCGGGGTTCCGAGGGCCTTGGGTGGATTCCGGGTGGTTGACGGATCAAATTTGAAGTTGAGGAAGAACTGAGGTTGTTGTCATCTGGTGTGACCGCACTTGCGGGGTTTTGGCCGCAGGTGCGGAGCCGCAGAAGCGGCCAGGGAATCGTAGGCGCAAGCAGGAGCGCAGGTTCGAGTATATGTCCTCACGTGCGAAGGCGCAAATGCAGAAGTGAGAGTCGCAGGTGCGAGAGCCGTTGGGTTGAGTTAGAGCCGCACTTGCGATGGTTTTTCCGTAGGTGCGGATCCGCAGGTGCGGCTAGTTGACCGCAGGTGCAAAGGTCGGGGCTGGGCAGTGTGTATTTTAAAACCGAGGTCTTGGCTCATTTGCACTTCATTTCTTCAATGGAAGGCGATTTTGGAGCGATTTTTGGAGTAGTATTTTTAGCATCTTCCATAAGGTAAGTGATTTCTTCCCATCTTGAGTTAAATACTTGGATTATACACGGATTAGGGAAGAAAATTTGTAGAAATTTGGGGTTTTGAGGGGAAGACCTAGAATTTGTATTTTTGAATTTTTACCAAGAATTTGGGCAGGAAATTTGGAGAAAATTATTTGAGTTTGTACGGCAATGGATAGAGTTTATCTTCGAGAAATTTAGGAATCCGAGCACGTAGGCCCGAGGGCAATTTTGTCAATTCTTCGAGCGAAGTTGGGAATTTATATAAACTGACTTGGTACAAGTATTACCGTTATTTGGCTAGTTTTGGAGCGTTGTGCAATTGATTCGAGTCATCAGAAGGGTTTGGAAGCCGGTTATGGAATTTCAGAGCGAGGTAAGTCTCCTTTCTAACCTTGTAAGAGGGAATTGTCCCCATAGGTGAAATAATTAAATATGTACTGCTATTTGTGGGGGCTACGTACGCACGAGGTGACGGGAGTCCGTGCGTAGCTACTATTATGCTTATGTCTGGGTAGTCTAGGACCCAAAAGCATGTTTTATTTGCCGTACTTGTATCTCTACTGACGAATTTAAATTTTTTTAAACCTTATCGAACTCGACAAATGAATTTCTAGAAAAGATTTAAATGCTATCTTTGTGACCATTAAAAGCGAAATTTTCATTACTTGGGTAATTGTTTTCTCGATATAGTCGGGGTGGACTGTTTGCATGTGTATGCTTATGTGTGACCGCTTTGCAATTTATATTCCGCGAGCGGGGTGATTTCTTCCACTACTCTCATGGGAGCGGGTCGTACGCCACAATAGGTTAATAGATGCATCTATGATTCTAGCCGTCCGACCCTTCGGCAGTGCACATTTATTTATTGTTGGTTCGGACCGTTCGACCCTCGGCATTTCCTACGCATGATATTTGCTAAATACCATCCATGATTTGAACTATTAAATTGCCTTAACATGTAAATTGCTAATTGAAATGACGGAAACTGGGACTTAAAAATTTATGGAAAAAGTTGTCCTTTCCTGTGTTATTTGTTATTGATTTTAATATGCATATTTGACATCACACTTGATTATATTGAATTGACCTTTAGCAAGTGTCAAAGTCGACCTCTCGTCACTACCACTTCAAGGTTAGGCGTGATACTTACTGGGTACACGTTATTTTCGTACTCATACTACACTTGCTGTTCATTTTGTTGCACAGGTACATAGATATCTAGTGTCCCCGCTTGGCGCCGTGGCACGGATGATGTGGGGACCTAGGTGAGTTGCACCTCTCTCGAATCGCAACCAACAGAGTCTCCTTCAGAGTATTATATTTTCTTTTCTGTCCAACTTGTATTCCGGATAGTTATGGTATTACATTGTTCTTAGAAATTGCTCATGCACTTGTGACACCGGGTTCTAGGATGATTTTGGGATGTATTTATTAAATGGATTGTTGAACCATCATTATTTACTCAGCAGATTTTTATTGATTATTGTGTAATGAAATGAAAAGTAACGATTTCAAAATACAAAAATAGGAAATTAATTTAACTATATAATGATTGGCTTGCCTGACAGTGGTGTGCGGCGCCATCACGACCTCAATAAATTTTGGGTCGTGACAACATGGTATCATAGCACTAGGTTCCCTTAGGTATCACGAGTCATGAGCAAGTCTAGTAGAGTCTTGCGGATCGGTACGGAGACGTTTATACTTATTTTAGAGATGCTACAGGGTTGTTAGGAGCACTTCCCTTCTTGATTCCTCATCGTGCGATTTGATTCCTTTGAGGCTTATGCCTACATTTCTTCCTACTCAATCTTACGCGTCGCGAAGCGCTTTCTATGAATCGATAATTTGAGGAATTATAATGGTACTACGGATATGGTGCGTGATGTTTTTCCCTGCGTAGTTGGTTGGGGCTATTGTCGTCGCTCCGCGGGAGGATATTATGTTGTTTCAGCTCGGTAGATGTGTTTATGAGAGCTTTGAGGCTATGCTCAGGTTGTTATGATGCTTATGATTGGTCACCTCACCGTATTGACGTGGTGATAGGAAGTTTGCCCATGTGTTGGGACAATGAAGGACTTGGAAGGAGGTCTTCTCAGAGCGTGATTCCGAGGTTTTAGTATTTTATTTCCGGCGGAGGAAAGGCAATTGGACTATAAATGTGCATGACCGGGTTGATAAAGTAATAAGACTTGGTGTTTTCAAGTGAGGTGGAACATTCATCGGTGATGTGATATCGCCGTCTTTGATCGAATAGAATATGTTAAGTTCGGCGGTGTTATAGTTTCTTCGGTTGCATTGGGTTATAGTGTTGTGAAGTACTATTGAAGAAGCGATTGTCAGAGGTCGTGGTGTGCGTTGGTTCAGGACTGAATAGATATTTCTAATACGGGCGTCTCAAGAAAGATGATCTTCGAAAATGATACGGATTCGTATCGAAAACACGGATAATGCAAAAATACACAGAATCAACAAAAAGGAGATAGACCTACAATTGATTGGAAGAACAAGAACCAATTAGGATATGAAGCCTAATTACCTCTATGAACTCAATCAATTGTAACCCTAAGCTATGAAAACCCTCAAGAGATTGGCAACTCTTGAAGATCGGGAGAAAGTAATTAAGCAATTAAGCATTCACTACTAATTGCTCACCAACTAAGATTAATTTAACACTAATAAAAGCATAAACAAAGAAATAAAGGAATTAAAAGGCATAAACATAAAATGCATTAATTAAAGATAAGGAAAGCATATGAGACTTGCGTGTTTTCTAGTTTTTCATTGATCAAGTCTATCTCTAAAGGCACTAATACTTAGCTATTTATACTAGTACTATTTTAGGTACAAGAAATTCCTAAAATAGCCCCAAAGAGTGACTAATTATGCAAATAAGCCACTTTGGGTAGAACATACTCCAAGTTCATCCTCTTGCCTCAATTCTTTGTCTTCAAACCATTGGAACACATTGTAATGTGTTTGAGACTTCTCCAAAACTCCCTCGGATGCTTCAAGCTTCATAATCAACAATCCAAGATCTTGCAACTCCTTTGCTTGGCTTCTTGTGAATGGTCTAGATGAAGTAGGTGAATATCGGGGTGTATCATCCTCCCCCCCTTGAGAAAAATTCGTCCTCGAATTTTCACCATCATTACCTACAACGCAAGGACTCAAGTCACTAACATTAAAGACATCATGAACAAGGAGATCATTAGGAATATCAATCTTATATGCGTTATCATTTATCCTTTCAAGAACTTGGTAGGGGCCTTCTTCCCTAGGGAGGAGTTTGTTCTTTCTCTTTTTAGGAAATATTTCCTTCCTCAAGTGAATCCAAACCCAATCACCGGGTTCAAATATCATCCTCTTTCTTCCTTTGTTGGCCCTAGAAGCCGCTTTGTCATTCATTTTCACAAGTTGAAGTTTTGCCTTCTCATGAATCTTCTTCATAGCCTCGGCCCTTGTCTTGGAATCTAAACTAACAATCACATCTTGAGACAAAGGAGTTAGATCCAAAGGGGTGAGGGGATTAAAACCATACACATATTCAAAAGGAGTCATGCCAATAGAAGAATGATAAGAACGATTATATGCAAACTCAATCAATGGCAAATGCTCCTCCCAAGAAGTAAGCTTCCCCTTTACCATGGCCCTAAGCATGTTACCTAAGGTTCTATTGACCACTTCGGTTTGGCCATCGTTTTGGGGGTGGCAAGAAGTAGAGAATATCAAATGTGTGTCAAGTTTACCCCAAAGGACTTTCCAAAAGTAACTAACAAATTTGGTATCCCTATCACTAACAATAGATCTAGGAACCCCATGCAACTTAAGCACATTGTTCACAAACAAATCAAGTACATGTGTAGCATCATCACTCTTATGACAAGGAATGAAATGAGCCATCTTAGAAAATAGATCAACAACCACAAAGATGCCATATTTTACCCTCTTCGTCCTAGGTAAACCAAGCACAAAGTCCATAGAGATATCAAGCCATGGCGCTTTGGGAATAGGGAGTGGGGTGTACAAACCATAAGGATTAGACTTGGATTTAGCATGCTTACATTCAACACAATTTTCACAAATATGCACAACATCACCTTTCATTTTAGGCCAATAAAAGTGTTCCTCAAGAATGTCTAAAGTCTTATGAATTCGAAAATGACCCATCAAACCCCCACTATGTGATTCCCTAACTAGCAACTCTCTCCAAGAAGAACGAGACACACACAGTCTACCTTCCCTAAGCAAAAGTCCATCAACCTTGGAAAACCTTCTTTCCTCCCTAAGGTGAGCTAGCTCTTTCTTTCTCTCCTTATGTTCTTCTTTGTCAAGACATTCTTCCTCTATGTTGGGGATTCTCTTAAAAGAGTCATGGTTCTCACACTTAGAATATATCTCTCCAAAGTCAACATCACTAGGATAAAGATCTTTCAAGCACTCAAATCCTATTAACTTACAAGACAAAGAACTCAATAAGGCATATCTCCTAGAAAGTGCATCCGCTACTACATTCTCCTTGCCTTTCATATAATGAACCACATAAGGAAATTGCTCCAAACATTTGCGGAAACATGAACAGAATTATCCTACGCACGATCTTGAGTTAGCCGCAGTTGTCTTTGCCCTAAAGATTTGGCGGCATTATCTATATGGGGTTCATATTGATGTTTTCACCGACCACCATAGCCTTCAGTATTTATTTAAACAGAGGGAGCTGAACCTACGACAAAGAAAATGGCTAGAATTACTAAAGGACTATGATGTTGATATTTTATATCATCCCGGCAAAGCTAATATTGTTGCTGATGCCCTTAGCCGGAAGTCCATGGGAAGTCTAAGCCATGTTGAAGCTGATAAGGTCAAGATGACCAAATATCTATGTCAGCTAGCTAGTTTGCAGGTGCGTTTGGTAGACACAGAGGGTGGACGCATTCTCGTTTAGAATATGACAAAATCTTCTTTTGTTATTGAAGTGAAAGAGCGAATACACGAGGATCCTGAGCTTATAAAACTGAGGGAAAGTATTCCAAAACAGCGACAACCTTTATTTGAGCTAACTGAAGATGGAGTTCTTAGATACCCTGGCCGCTTATGTGTACCGACAGTCAGAGAGCTCCGCGCCAAGATTATTTCGGAGGCCCATTATTCTAGATATGCAGTTCACCCCGAAGCGACAAATATGTATCGGGACCTTCGACAGATCTATTGGTGGAATGGAATGAAAAAAGATATCGCGGAGATGGTAGCCCAATGTCCCAACTGCCNTTGCTAGTCAGGACGACATATTCGGCCGAGGATTATGCCAAGATTTACATTCGAGAGATTGTTCGCCTTCACGGAGTGCCATTATCTATTATCTCTGATCGAGGGGCTCAATTTACAGCACATTTTTGGAAATCTTTTCAGAAGGGTCTAGGCACGCATGTAAATCTTAGCACCGCTTTTCATCCGCAAACAGATGGACAGGCAGAGCGTACTATTCAGATAGTTGAGGATATGTTACGTGCCTGCGTGCTAGATTTTAAAGGAAGTTGGGATGATCATCTACCTCTTATTGAGTTCGCTTATAATAACAACTTCCAAGCTAGTATTCAGATGGCTTCTTACGAAGCACTATACGGGCGGAAATGTAGGTCGCCGATCAGTTGCTTCGAGGTTGGGGAAGTAGAGTTGCTAGGTCCTAATTTAGTCCAGCAAGCAATGGAAAAGGTAAAACTTATCAGAGACCGGCTGCGTACAGCACAAAGTCGGCAGAAGTCTTATGCAGATGTTCGACGACGAGACTTAGAGTTTTATGTAGAATATTGGGTTTTCCTGAAAGTATCGCCTATGAAGGGCGTCATACGATTTGGAAAGAAGGGGAAGCTCAGTCCCAGGTATGTTGGACCGTATAAGATTATTCGGAGGATTGGTAGGGTGGCGTATGAGCTTGATTTGCCTTCAGAATTGGAAGCAGTCCATCCTGTGTTTCATGTATCTATGTTGCGGAAATGCATTGGAGATCGTTCACGTATTACGCCCATTGAGGATATTCACATTGATGAAGACTTATCTTATGTAGAGGTACCAGTAGCTATTCTAGATCGGCAGGTAAGAAAGCTTCGAACTAAAGAAGTGGCTTCCGTGAAAGTGTTATGGCGAAATAACAACATCGAGGAAATGACCTGGGAAGCTGGGGAGGAAATGAGGAAGAAGTACCCCCACCTATTTTGTCACGACCCCAAATCCTAACAGGCCGTGATGGCGCCTATCGTGGAACTAGGCTAGCCGACCATCACTTTACTACGTATTTATCCAATTATATTAGTTCACAATTAACTAATAAGCAAGCAACCACATCATAATTTATATAAATAAGTCTTAACGTCCCAATAATAGTCTAACCAACCTCCCAATAACTGGAGTCAATAGTCATGAGCATCTAAGAATAAATAAATCTAACTCTGCTAAAACTATAATATATTGAATCAAATTCTAAGACTAAATAAGGAAGGAAATGGAGAAGCTGTGGACGTTGGACAGCTACCTCGAAATCCCGTGAACTGCTGCTATCAACTGCGTCAGCTACTGCTGCGAACTAGTACCTGGATCTGTGCACAGAGGCACAGGGAGTCTTTATGAGTACGCCAACTCAGTAGTAATGAAAATAAATCACAGTCTGAGTAATATAAACACACAGAACATGTACACAATTCCACAAACCAGTAAAACACCAAGTCACCACGTGACATTCATCAAATAATGAGTTCGAAATCAGTTTTCAGAAAAACCTTCGAAACAAGTGCAATATCAGTATATCTCAGTTAAATTCTCAGTAAAACCAGTGTGAAAACGAAGTAAATCATAGTTTGGAAAGTCAATAAAATCTTTCATAAAACTGCCCCTCGGGACAAAATCATTTATCGTAACCATTGCCCATAAGGCATCCTTACAATCACTCTGCCCATCAGGCATCCTCACAATCACTCTGCCCATTAGGCATCCTCACAGTCA